>SPNW01000072.1:0-46026 GCA_004918325.1 Wallemia hederae
AGATTCTGGGGTGAAGATTTTCGAAGAGCTAGAAACGCTGGAATCGAGGGGGCAAAAGGGGTGGCAGCAAAAAGAACGCAAAAAGGAACCTGCTGGCATCCGTACTAGTGACGCGCTGCTACCACTGAGCTATAAGCGCTGAATGCGCCCACCAGGACTCGAACCTGGGACCTCGTCATGAACCAGAACGTTAACCGTTATGCCAACTTCCTCTGGCAACCCGACCAGATTCATAGACGTGTTCCAGGTAGCAATTGCAATAAAAAATTGCATCTCAACTCGCTCAATTACTCTCTCAATGACACCATAAGATGCGCAAAAATTCAGTGACTGTGTACACCCTATCTCTGTCCAAACTCGCCCCATATACTCTTCCAAGAAATTTGCTGATAGACGTTTGATCTTATCGGTCAAGAGTCGGCAGGATGGTGAGTGCAGCAGGCGCGTAGGCGGGTGGATGCAGGGCTGACGGTGTGCAGCGTATCGAGCACTGCTACTTCTGTTCTGGAAACGTATACCCAGGCCATGGTGGGTGATGAGTGCTGAGGACGAGAGAAGGCAGAGAAGCTGACTGCGTGCGTGCAGGTACTGCGTTCGTGCGCAATGACAGCAAATACTTCAGATTCTGCTCGTCGAAGTGAGTGCGCTTGGCTGTTTCCTACGTCTTGCTCACCCTCTGCAGATGCCACAAGAACTTCAAGATGAAGCGCAACCCACGCAAGCTCAGATGGACCAAGGCGTTCCGTAAGGCGGCGGGCAAGGAGATGACTATCGTGGGTTTAGTGTGCGTCTAGTTGCAGCAGCTAACAAAGTCCCTCACTAGGATTCTACACTCGAGTTCGAGAAGCGCAGACACGTCCCAGTCAGATACAACAGAACGCTCGTCGCAGCCACACTCAAGGCTATGAAGAGAGTGGGCGAGATCCGCAAGCGCCGCGAGGTTGCGTTCTGGAAGAACAGAATGGCAGCCAACTCCCAGAGACGCAAGCTCGCAGACAAGAAGGAAGTGTCCAAGTCCATCAACCTCCTCCCGGGCATCAAGAAGAGCACCAAGGCAGCCGCGTCTGCCCAGACAGTCAAGAACAAAGTCAAAGTACCAAAGACCAAGTCTTCTCTTGCGTCTGCCGGTGGCTCTGGACAGAAGATGACCATGGATATGGACTAAGTGTATGTCTACGGCGCAGTCCGTTTCTTATTCGCGGCACATTCACTCTGGGTACACTAAAAGCTAATCTTAACTTAAACTTCTGCATCTTGTACAAATATCATGAATTAGATCTTCTCCAAGAGTGTATTGGGTGGGTGAGTGTGAGTGTGTGTGGTTATTAGCGGTTGCTGATACTCATCTGAGTGCCCCTTTCATCACCTTCAGCACCCCCCTCAATACTCATTCTTGGATGCTATCCTGGCCAGCTGGTTGCGCTCGCTCTTGAACAGCGCCATAAGGTTGCGCACCTGCGTGATGATCTCATCCGCCTCGCGCACGCTCTCTGCTTCGAACTCGTACCGCTTGACATGGTTACCGCCGCGCCAGAAGTCGAGTCTGAAGTGATGTTCGCTCTTCTTAATCTGCTTGCACGTCTTGATGTTAGCAGCGTGATACGACCTCGTCTTCGTGCTTGAGTCGATCAGCGCTGCCTTCTGTTCGGGCGGCATGAGGTGTATCCAGTCGCCATCTATCGCCAGCACACGCTCGTGCTTGCCCACCAGTCCCAGTATGCGGCGGTTGACAGTGTACTTGCGATAGGCGGAGGTGTAGTCGAGCGCTGGGCTGGTTCCGTGCCGCGACCCGATCGTGCTGCGAGGATCTTTACTCAGGCGTTTGAATATGGACGCGTTCGGGTTAGTGCTGCGCGCCATCTCCATACGTCTGTCCAGACGCAGGTCGGCGTCGATGTGCGAGCGCTTCACCAGCATCAGCGAGGAGACGCCCTCGAGAGACGCCACCGTGCGGTCGAGCGGGATGACGAGGGCTGCAGACTTAACGAGCAGCGCCCAGCTGTTTGGATTCTTGAGGTTTTTCTTAGTGCACACCTGCGAAGCGTGGTTAGTGTGTCGATCGGCATCCACCTCCTCCACTCACCATCTCGAGTACGTCCTGCAGGTACATGTCGCTCGGCACGCTCACGGTCGTAGTATAGCTCACGTCCGCCGTTGGGTGCACCTCTATGCGCAAGTAGACGCTAGGCGCAAGCGAGCTGCTAACACCCGCGGTCGCGCTTCTGGACAGCGTCGGTGTGACTATGTGATTGCTCTGCTCGATGGCGACCTCCAAAGACGTCGAGGACGCATTGTTGAAGTTGCTTGGAGCGAGCAGTGGGTTACCGCTTGAGGTGTTGCTGTTGTTATTGCTGTTGTTGCTGCTCAATGTGCTGGTGAAGGGATCCTCAGTGATGCGCGACTGGCGACGCTGCACCTTGGACACCGCAAGCTGGTTCGAGCGCACTTGGGGGATTGTTAGAAGGAATGGTACCTCCGTATTTTGCACCTACCTTGAGCTCCTGTGGCCTCGCAAATTGCAAGCTCGTCAAAAGAGAACTTGGAGACAGGCCTCAGACGATCAAGGGCTGTACGAGCGGTCAGCCACACACATACACCTGAAACTCTTCGCTACACACCTGGGAAATCTTCGTCCACCTCGCCATCCTCCTCCGCGATTCTCAGATTCCACCCCTCGGGCGTCCACTTGACGTTATCAGTCGGCGTAGAGCTGCCCAGCATCTCCTTGACATCCTGGTCTCTCTGCTCGACAAACAGATACAAACCAAAGCCAATGACCTCCTCGCACGTCGCGTCCTTGCGAATCTGCACGCGTATCGGCTCCTTGGGTTTGGACGAGTGAGGGAAGTAAAGACTGAGGTTGACAGATGTGCCAATTTCGCTCGCATCCATAGCCGCGTAGAGTCTCCTGAACGGGTTCTGCGCTGTAGACTTGCCGCTCTGTGTTGACTTCTGTGCTTCTGACTTGGTCTGTATGAGCTTGCTGAGTGCAGAAGTGCCCTGCTGGGGTGCCTGCAGTGGTCGCTTCTTGAGGAGACTAGCCTTGTTCACCTCCTTCTCCCTCTCCCTGTCCACCTTCTGCACAATCTTTGGATCGACCTTCTTTTCGTCGATGCTGCGAGCTGCATTTGTGGACACGGACGCCGATCTGAATCTATTCACGATAGCGCTCTGTGGGCTCTGTCGAGCGTCGTCTGCTGTGGGAGGTGTGTGTTGCTGTGCCTCCTGGTTGAGTTCTTCTACTGCACTCAAGCTGTTCCCCCTCGTCATCGTCAGTGGTCTCCTGGAGTCGAGAAGACGGTTTGTGTTGTTGTGTACGGCCAGAGCGAGCGGACTAGAAGGCTGAGCCGCGACAGACACCGGTGGACTACTTGCGCTCACACCTGCACCTGCACCTGCGCTTGCGCTTGCGCTAGCACTCGCGCCGACTTTCTTGCCCTCCGTCAGTCGCGGTACCTGCTGCTGCCTAAAGTCATCTTCGTCGTCAGCGTCAGCAGTGGACGTGCTCGCGCCACGCGGCCTAGTCTCTAATGTAGACTGGGTATGTCTCGTTTGGAGTGGTGGTGGTATATTGTCAGTACTCGACAGTGTCTGCGCGGTATGGCCAGCGATATGGCCAGTGATGCTGTCGGTAATATTGTCCTGCAACGCGCCCGACGCAGAAGAGGGAGATGTGCCATTACGCAGCAGCTGCGAATCGTAATCGACTATCAAGTCACCGTCGTCGTCATCCTCATCTGACTGAATCGTCTGTATGTTGTCAGTGTCAGACTCCTCATTCTCCTCCTCGTGCACGACGACAGACGGTGGCTCATCGTGGCTCGAATCTACGTCGCTCTTCTGCGGATTGAGATACGGCTCAGCAGTCGGCAAACGTCGTCTCCGGTTGACATCCTGTGACATTCGAGCGTTCGTACGCATGCTCAGCGCTAGTGAGCGACCAGGCCCTACTATCGTCTGCGTGTACTGCAAGCTCGATCCTCTGGTCGGTGGTGCATCCTCGGCTTTTTGGATATCAGAGGATTTGGAGGATTGGAAAGGCGTGGAGGAATGGTGGAAAGTAGGAGACGTCCCAGTCTGCTCAATCTCTGGCCATCTCTCGTTATCTGTTAGTCCAGCTGCGTTGAGGTATGGGTTCGTAGATGATTTCGTCAGCTTGAGCGGCGTCGCTGAGGAGACATGGCGCAGGAAAGATAGCCTGAGTAATTGGAGGTGGTAGCTGCGCTCTGTCAGTCTGCGGCTGCGCGACACGACTCGTCTCACTCTGTGTCTGTCACAAGACTCATGAATGTTATCAAGCAAGGAGTGTTTTTATTAGTAAAGTATATTTCTACAAACATTAAAGCAATTTCTAGGCTTTAGATCCGTACACACTCAGCGATAGATCCGTCTATGCGCTGTACATGCCCCCGTCTATGTTTATTGGCCGAACATGGCAGAGCGCAAGTCGCCCTCGAACAAGTCTCTGATTTGGTCCATCGAGTAGTTGTTTGCGAGTGCGAGCTCAAGGTAAACCTTAGCTTGAGCAGCCTTCACGAATCCAGACTTGATGTAGGACTTTGAAGACGCGTCTTCTTTTGGTGCAGAAGCGCCGTAGACTGGCTTGGCTGCGACGACAACTGGAATGCCTTGCGCAACGACCGAGTTGATGGTGTCTTCAGCGAATGATGGGATAGAACCCTCACCGACACCCTGGATGACAATTCCTTTGGCATCCGAGGCGGCAACAGCGGCGATGATCAAGTTCTGGTCAAAGTCTTGAGAACCGTAGATCATGTCGACCTTTGGAAGCGCAGTGTCGTTCTGCTTAAGTGTCTCATCGAGATTGAACGTCTTCTTGAAGGTGGATTGAGATGGGGTGTAGTAGAAGTAAGGTTTGTAGTTCAAGAAGCCACCGATCTCAGCGTTCTTCTCGACAAAAGCGTCAACATTGTTGGCGTTCATCTTGCTGGTGTAGAAAGCGCTTTGGATGCGGTCGTTGAGGACGACCATGGCGCCTCTACCCTTACCGACTTCAGAACCAGCCAAGGTGACAGCGTCGAGGAGGTTTCCTGGGCCGTCTGGGGAGACAGCGGTGCCTGGACGCATAGAAGCGGTAACGACGACAGGCTTGTCGCAGTTGATGAGCGCGTCAAGGGCGAATGCGGTCTCCTCGGTGGTGTCCGTGCCCTGAGTGATAACAACACCAGCTTGGTCAGACTCTGGGGTGCAGAGAAGGTTGTTGACCATCTTGGCGATGTCGACAATGTCGCTCGAGACCATAGCCTCTGACGCGATGTTGCTGTACTGGATGGAGGTTACGTTTGCGCGCGTATCAAGGTCCGGGATATCGCCGAGGACGTCCTTGATAGGACGGACACCAGCAGTGTAACCAGTAGTGTCAAAAGTAGATCCAGAGCCTGCGATAGTTCCGCCAGTTGCAATGACCGTAACGTTTGGCACCTTGTCTTCCTGACGAGCCTTGACTGGTGCCGCAGCTGGTGCGGCTGCAGCGAGAGCGGCGGTGGTGAGGGCGGTGATTGCTTCGAGACGCATGTTGGTGGTGAGGGTTTAAGAGATATAAGTCCTCGCTACGTCGCTTAACAGTGTTCGATCTAATCAAGATCTCCTGCTCGGCTATCGAGCGGTACGGAAATGGATGCAAAATCATGCGCATGAGTAGGCCCGTGATAGGTTTATAAATATCCGCGCCATCTCCTACGCTTCCCACAGTCTTCATTATCTCGCTATCGTCGCCGCTTCCGGTGTAAGCACCACAGCAATAGGGTCAGGCCAAGAGTGTCTCCGATCGAGCCAAGAAGAACGTTGTTTGGTGGGTCTTTTGTGTGCTGAGAAGTTTCTGTGCGGGTGGCTGAGCGGACTGCATCTCGCTTGGGAGCAGACTGATAGTAACTCAGTTTGCGCGGACGAAAGGGTCCACGGGGCTAGTGAGATGATTTTGTGTGTGTTGAGCAGGCAGCGTATCAAGATTGCGCTATGCATCTCTCGTTATGTGCATTCCACTCTTGGTAGTCGCCTTTGAAAGGATGCGAGATAAGCTTTTCTGGGGAAAGCTGGTATAGAGAGGAGCTGTGAGGCTGTGGTATGCCAGCTTGAATCATGCAGGACCGCTGGAGATTTAGTTGGGGTCGATTGAGACGCGTCATGATCTATCTATAAGCGCAGAGGACCAAAAACAAGAGATGCAAAGCTGAACGCTATTGCAATGGAATCCTGAGACCTACTTTTGTAGGATGTGGCTATTATCAAACACATCTTCTCCACTCTCTGCGCTAAGAAGCTATTTTCGTTTTAAGTTGAGACCATTTACCAACCATAATTGTCTTTCGGCAGTTGATCAACATATTGCTGTAGGTATGCTACAGCCAGGGATTTAACTACCACTTGCCACCTTACTTTCGCGCTAACACAGCCACGCTCCCCAATTCACTTCAATTTTGCTCTATTCTAGGGCCATTATGGATGATATCAAAGTCGTAGAAGCCCTTGCGCGTACTTTCGGAGTGCGCTTATTACTTGATCTTCAATTTTTGCTCAATATTTTGCACGCTCATGAAATAAAAATTTTGATCATTATCTCAACTTCATTCTCTGAAAATTTGCCCAAATAAAAATTCATGCTTGAAATACGCACCAAGCCGTTGCGCGAAGGATATATTGCTGTCCCAAAAGAGATACACACACACATTGAAATTGGCAAAATCACGGGGCAGTAGTGTAATGGTTATCACTGAAGGCTTGCATCGTTCTTTCCTTTGAGAAGAAGTTACAATCTGTATCTTTCCGATCCCGGTTCAATTCCGGGCTGCTCCATTTTTTGCGCCTTCCCAACAAAACTAAAAATCAACATTTATATGCTGTTTTTGAACCACAATTTTAGCTATCTCAATCAAGTAGAACTCGCTTATTACTAAAAAATTATTTTCAGCTCCACTTTCTCTCTCTACACCGACCCGTCTTTGCCGCCTTAACGCGAAAGACGCCTTCGCAAACGACACGCGATTGTAAATAATTTAATGCAACTTCATATCAATAATAGCTCTATAGAAGCTCTTGTCTACAAGTATAAGCCAGCCGGACCGTTATCTTGCTTCTGATACAGGATACGTTCTCTAGCGCTATCAAAGTCCTTCTTAGTGACTCTCATCCGTCTCTCTCTGAGTGCGAGGAGACCAGCCTCAGTAGCGACAGCCTTGATATCAGCACCTGAGAGGTCATCCTTAGCCATGACATACTCCTCCAGGTCAACATCCTCGCTGAGGTTCATTCTCGATGTGTGAAGTTTGAAGATATGACGCTTAGTTTTGATATCAGGTAATGGGAATTCAATCTTTCTATCAATTCTACCCGGTCTGATAAGAGCTGGATCGAGACTCTCGATCTTGTTGGTCGCCATGATGACCTTGACGTCGCCGCGGGTATCGAAACCGTCGAGTTGGTTGAGGAGCTCTAACATCGTTCTTTGAATTTCTCTTTCACCGCCTGACTGACTGTCGTATCTCTTCGTACCGACTGCGTCGATCTCATCAATGAAGACGATGGCCGGCGAGTTCTCTTCAGCCACCTTGAACAGCTCTCTGACAAGCTTAGGACCGTCACCGAGATACTTCTGTATGAGCTCTGAACCGACTATACGCAAGAAGGTGGCAGATGTCTGATGCGCGACTGCCTTAACGAGCAGTGTCTTACCAGTACCCGGCTGACCGTAAAGGATGACACCTTTTGGTGGCTTGATACCCATTTCCTCGTAGAGTTCAGGATGCGTGAGAGGGAGTTCAACGGCTTCTTTAATTTCCTGAATTTGTTGATCCAATCCACCGATATCAGCATACGACTCTTGTGGCGCCTTGTCGAGCTTCATGACGCTGACGGTAGGGTCTTGGTCATCAGAGAGGACACCGATGACGGCCATGTTCTTGTTGTGGAGGAGGACAGAGCAGCCCGGCTCGAGCAAGTCCTTATCGACGAAGGAGAGGATCATAACGTACTGTTCAGGTCCAGTAGCGGTTGTGATGATTGCGTGCTCGTCGTCGATGATTTCCTCCAGCGTGCCAATGACTATAGGCAGACCGCGGAGCTCGTCGAGTTTTGTGCGTTCTTCAGAGTGAGGGTCTTCCTCTGAAGCGGATGGTTTGAGAATGGCCTGGTTTCTAATGAACTCCTCCTCCAACAGCAAATAATCCTTTATGCGCTCTTGCTTGAGCAAACGGAGTCTGCATCTCGTTGTTGGATTCACAGTCGGGAGTTTGGTGATGGCGGAAGGACCTCTCTTAGCCTTCTTACCGGTCCTCGTAGGCACTGGTGGCTCCCAACGCTTCTGCTGCTTGTCCTGTGAGTGATTCGTCAGCGTGTGTGTCGATGAGTGGAGATAGCGCACCTTGTCGCCGCCTTGCTGCTTCTTGTTTGGTTGAGACTGTTGCTGGCCCTGCTCGCTGTTAGCTGATGTATTTTGTTCGCGTCGCACTTGCCATTTTACGAGTGCGCTATCTCAAAGTTCAAGTTCAAGGCCGCGTCATTTCGAGATGGCTGGGTGAATGAAGTAAAATGGTGCAAGAGTATTTTATAAGGAAATGATTGTGTATTGCAGTACAAGATATCAAAATATTCCATCTCCCCGGATCAAGTAGAATGAGCGTGGCGACGAGCAGCAGCAGAGCGCGAGATGGAGCGGTGTATACGGGTGTAGTACGCGTACCAGAGTTTATACGCCACTTGTACACCTCACACGCCACGCTCCACAAGTAATTTATACAAATGAGTAACCGGGAGATCGTTTAGCGCTCAGAACCCTCAGTGATTACTGCGCGCTGTGGAGCAGAGTACTTTCCATGTAGAGCAGTATTACCATAAATAGAGCACTACACAGCATTCCTCATTCCTCATGCACGCCAATGATGTGATAAGGTGACGGACACTGTCTTGTGCTCCGTTTAATTTGAACGACGAATTAATTCGGGGGTGATAACCGTAATGGGGTAGTGGGAGGGTATAGCACGGGCATCAAAATGCTCAAAATCTCCCTTATAAGGCTAAAGCACCCCGAATATAAGCTATGACATAGCACATACCATTCAAAAGTTTTGTTCCTGATGACCGTTTCATGCATCACGAGACACGGTCTCTGCATTCAATTTCGGGGTTGATTAAGCGACGTCAACAAGTTCATTTCTAGCAACGTCTTCGCTTAATAACTCCCAAGAATCCTTATTGCTCGCGCTTATTGCATCATTTGCATCACGAACGTGTTCAACTAGCAGTCCAACTAAGAAAAAGATTTTTTGCGCAACATTGCTCTTTAAAGCGCACCACCATGACAATGTTCAAACTTCCCGACCTTTCGCATAGACGAGCGGATGCAGTCGTAGCGCTGTCCACACAGTCCACCAGCAACAACAGCAACAACCTGAGCAGCAGCAATAGTACAATAGACCAGCCATCGCAAGAGAGTAGAAGAATGTCAGCTACAGAATCCCTGCTCATGCTTTCTCCCAAAGTGAGGCCAGTGAATACTCCCAAATCCACCCACACACCAAATTCGATGAGCACCTCATTACCGCAATCCAACTACATGCGCAAGACACGCTCAGCCTCATTAGCAGGCTCATTACCGCCATCTCCACCACTCACACCAGCCACGCCCATCGCGTTCCCTTCCCCGCGAGTAGCCCCAGTGAGGAAGAACAGCCGCGACAACTCACCGACATCGCTCAACGACGATCCACTCGATTTGGACGCAGACGGTAACGACGCAGATGCTCCATTTGAGCTCGATCAGGTGGAAGAGGAGGAGGAGGAAGTTGTGGGGGATGTGCACGAGCAGAACACACCAGTCGTTTTCAATATGGATAGCTTCAAAGAGACGGAGAAGAACACTGCTAGTCAAACTAGCAGTAGATCCTCTAGTAGAGGTAGGAAACGCACTCCTCAGCCACTCGCACCAGACGAGTCTGATAGCAGAGGTAGATCGAGACACAGGAACACTTCTCGTGGAAGATCGTAGCAGCAGTGCTGAGCGTAAGCGTAAGCATTCACGATTCTTTATTCCACTCTCGCTGTCTCTCCATCTCCACTCATCTACCTATCCAACACATCTCACTACTCTCAATCACGCGCATCGTTTCAACCACATTCCCAGGCTAAGCTTATCTATAGGCTACTTGCCCCGCCCCTGCCTTATTATTCGCATTTCAACATGTACCCAGATGATAAAATTATGCATGCAACTATTTGTTAGTCAATGGAGTCATAACAAGGATGTGAGTGAGTTTGTGAGTGAGTGCTAGATAAACAACATGGTTGAATTAGACAAGGGTGAAGAGAGTGAGAATGCAATGTGTGTTTGTGTTTGTGTGTGTTGATGATGCTTTCGAAAAGCAATAAGCAAATGGCTCATCAGGACGGCGTCACAGCCTCCCCGAACCCGTCAGCCGGTGGCGCTCTATACGGCATACCGAAGTAATCTGCGGTGCGCATAAATACTGAATTGCCCCACCAGTCCACGCTGATGCTTCCATCTCTAGGCAGCTGTAGGATGAGGAACACGAGTATAATACCGAGTGTAGTACCTGCGAGACAAGTCAAGTCAGCATACGAGCACCTATCACAATGCCCCAACACACCTGAATCGAGAGCCGCCGAGAGGATAAAATTATACTTGGACCACCACGCGAAATGAGTTCTGCGAACGAGGTACTGGAATATAAACCCGATTCCAATCCACGACGAGTAATTGATGCCAGTCGCTGGCGGAATATACGTAGGTCCAGTGAGCAGTACTGGCCAATTGAGGTTGCGTAGCCACGATCTCGGTTTACGTCTGACGTAGAAATACACCGGTATTGGCAACACAGCGCCTGCGATGAGTGCGTACACCTGGTAGTGATATATCTTGTCATGACCGAAGAAGCGATCTGGGCCAATTATTCCCCAGATGACTGAGGACGTGTAGTATACGCGGTTCTGCGGACAAGTGAAATTAGCTGACTGTCGCACGCTGCACATGTCATTCACGGAGCTGAACATCCAGTCGCGTATACCGACTTGGATCAGCGCCGATATCACAGTCGCTGTCACCTGTACTGCGAATGTAGCGCGTGGCGGAATCTTGATGTAATGTCCGAGTTTGGCGTCCTGTATGAACGACAGTCCTTCCGACATGGTCTGAATAGAGTAGCACTTGAAGATCATATTCGCTATGGGCTTGCCAGGGAATAGATAGCCCGGGATGACCTCGCTGATCAGGTTGATCGGTATCTCTTGTCCTGTCATGGCAAAGATGAAAGACGCTGGCAGTATGTAGACGAGCGGGATCAGCAGAGCTACGAAGATACCCCATACGGGTATCTGCGCATCGAAGCCAGTCACCGCTGCGATGGACAGCGCCAGAAATACAACCATGTAACTCAAGTACCACCAGTGCGGTACATCCGGATACCTTCTCATCAACTTGGCGTGTATGTCATCCTCCTCCGTCTTGAAGTTGCGCATGCCATACCATATCGCTTTACCGTGATAGAGGATCGTGTGCACGAGTATCGCAGTGGCCACCGCGTAACCCAGCAAGTACACCATCGAGTAGGTTGCAGAGATGTACAGCGGACTGTATGCCTCGTACGCGGTCTGGTTGAACTCGTTGTTCTCCGACAAGATGCGCGAGATGTTGTACGAATTGCCATACCTGTCGTACGGCGACGAGTCAGAGATGGGCAGGTAGTTGAAGAACTTGGCGTTGGTGTAGTAGAGGATAGGGACGACGAGCCAATACAGGGCAAAGAACCCGATGGCCACATTGCACTCGGCCCACCAGGGCATCACCAGCGGAGAGCCAATATACGTAATCTGCGACCAATCGAATGTCATTCCTCCCATTCCCAACCCCGTAAACACGCCAAAGAGCTGATTCACTGTCGGCGACCTTGGCCATATCCAGCATATCCAGCTGAACCAGCTCAGCGCTTTAAATAAAAATCCAGGAACGAAGTACCAGATAGCAGATGAGACACCGACTATGATAAAGAACTTGAATCTGGACATGGAGCGGTCGTGCTCGTCGTCCTCCGCGTGAAGGGTATTGAGGAGAGTGCACACTACCAAGCACTGCGGCCAAAGAAGTGAAGCTGGCCAGACCTGTTGCGCACGCACGTCAGCAACGTCATCGAACAGCAAACCTACTCACAACAAAGCGCCTGCAGAAGCCAGCCAATCCGAATCCGATGCACTGCGAGCTGACAAACAACAGTATGTCAAACCCCGTGCCTAGTTTGTGGCCGTAGAACATTTCAGTGACGACAGTAACGTTCATCGCGTACGCCGGACTGACGCTCACGTTTGCCATGATTGTGATAAGGGTGTGTTCCTTAATATTGAACGGACCTGGATTGAGAGTAAACGATTTGCCGCCGAGCCACGCAGGCAGGGTATATAAATCCATGGGGAGGATGTAAGCTAGGAACTTGCCGACGGGGTAGGTAATGAGTTGGATAACGATGGGTGTGATCGTAGGTGCTGGCAGTCTAAAGTTGAAGACAGTGTTCACAGCCGCGGCGAGAGCGCAGAAGAAGCCACCGACGACCCAGACTCTGAGTGTGAGTGTCGGTATGTCTGGATCGTCGGTGTTGGATACGGATGCTCTAACTTCCGGGTACGGGCTGTCTTCCTCGTACTCCATTTCGAGCTTATCGAGCGTCTGGGAGGGTGGGAACTGATGTGTCGAGGTAGAGCCGTTGTAGAGATCGTCGCTGTCGACGTTGGACCATCTCTTGACCCGCTGCACGGGGTAAACGGGGTCAGCTGAAGGTGGGCGGAGAATATCATCGTGAGGATTCAAGTACTTCTCGTCAAAGTTACTAAGCGGTGGCTGGTTGATAGAGCTAGATTCAGAGGGAGGGAACTGGCCCTTGTTTCCGTTGGCAGTAGACGGTGGTCCAAAAGCAAAGACGTCAGCGTCGGAGGACTCGTCGTCGTCGTCGTCGTAGCTGCTGCTGTCATGCTCATAGACATCCTCAGGCAAATCACCGTCGTTGATGGATGAGCGTATAGATCGCGGTATATTGCTATTCAGGCTGCTCGAAGACCGCGCTGTGAACGGGCGTCGCCTGGTGGACATATCTCTCAGCTCGTAGTGGTCGAGGAACAGAACACGAGGAATGGAATTTGGAGGCAGATTAGGTTTAAAATAAAATGGGTTTTATTATTTCTACAGCAATCTCTTGCACGCTTCCAGCATCTCTACCACTCTGTCCCGGCTCATCTCCTCCTTGCGGCTCAACCCGAGTCCGACGACGCACGTAGAGAACGGCAGCGGCGACGATGATTTGCTGCCTTTGAGGATAAGCGTCGCTAGCGTATTGGATACGATCTGCTCCTCCGTGGTGAACTGCCCCAGCAAATTGAGGAGATTGCTATGCACTGACGGCTCGTAGTATTCTCCTTCTATTAGCTCCGCGTGCTCCTCCTTGTCCTGTATGTCCACCTGCACCAGCGAGCTCACTCTGCCAATCTCCGTCAGCAGCACCAGCACTCGGTCCTGATAGATCTCCACGCTGGCTTCAAAGGTGCCGTGCTGTACGCTTTTGGTTGTTGGAAATGCAGCTGACATAGTGGCTTCTCTTCTCCGCACAATTCTGGCCGGTATTTGATATCCCACTCGACGACCGCCTTCAGCAACGACTCATCCAGATGACATCAGCGAGCTACGCGACGAAACAATATCTCAATAGCCTCCACTACTATTTAATATTTCCATTTCAGTAATTGCTGCCGGATACGCGACAATCCGTTCGCCTATTAACCAGCAAATTTTCATACACCTTCTATAAACGGAAAAGCTAAAAAACCGAATTAGAATTAGCATGACTCTTCAATTTAATCGTCAAGTAAACTTCTAAATTCAACACTTCTCCCTTACTTTGAGAGTAAATTGAGCAGGTCTCAAACATCTAATATGCTTCTACGCTCCTTCATTATTGCAGCTTTAGCGGGTCTATCGATAGCGGTACCAACACCAACACAACAAGATTTGGTTGACAAACACTTCAAGGATAAATTAGATCAACACAGTCAACAATCAGCACACTTAGAAGGACGCGACGAATGCGCCATTTATGAACCTTACTGGGTTGGCGTTGAATGGCCTTCATTCGACGAATTCGATCCGGCGTTGGCTGAGATTTTCAGATACCGTCAACAACAATCAGTCAATTTGGGTTCATGGTGGGTTTTAGCGCGACCGATGAAACACCCTTACTCACCAATACTCACAGGTTCGTCGCTGAGAAATGGATGGTACCTTCAATATTCAAATGCGCAGCTGGTCTGCAAGCATCTGAACTAGACATTGCTAGAGGATGGAATGGAATGCAAAACGCGCGTCAAGTCCTCGAAAAGCACTGGGATACCTTCGTGACTGAGGATGACTTTAGATGGTTATCTGAGATTGGTATCAATACCGTTCGTATTCCAATTGGTGGGTGTATTTCCATCTCTTCGACTACGCCTCCTCTAACACGCACATCAGGATACTGGGGTGTTGGCAACCAGTTCCTCTGGGGCACCGACTTTGACGGCCTTGGAGAGGTCTACGGAGGACAGTGGGCCAGAATCAGAAGAGCTGTCTACTGGGCTTCTCAGTACAACATTGGTGTTCTCTTGGATCTTCACGGTGCGCCAGGCTCCGCAAACGGTCAACACATCTCAGGCACTTCAGACACCCGCATTGGTCTGTTCGCCGATGAATTCAATCTGCAGCGCACTCAGGATGTCTTGGTATACCTCACCGAGCAATTCACTTACGTCAACAACATCGTCGGTATCCAACTCATCAACGAGCCAGCCTACGGTACAGACTGGTTAGAAGCATATTACGACAGGTGGTTGGGTGCCATGCGCTCAGTACCGGGTGCTGAGGATCTTCCTCTCTACATCCACGACGCATTCGATCTCGGTAGATATGCTGGCTATATTGCCGGCAGATCAGACTTTGTCGTCGAAGATCACCACTCGTACTTTGTGTACACGGACGAAGACGCTCACACCCCGGCATGGCTCCACGGCCAACATGTCAATGGACCGGTGAGAATGGGCCTGGAGAAAGAGTCTACAGTTGCCAGACGTAATTTGGTTATCGGTGAATGGTCCTGTGCTCTTACCGCTGAATCACTAGCAAACGAGGATGATCCAGCCAACTCTCGCTGGTGGTTCTGTTCGTCCGAGGAAGCTGTGTACAGGAATGTCAGCGCTGGATACTACTTCTGGTCATACAAGACAGAAGACTGTGACCAGAACCCTAACTGGTGTTTCCTGAGGTCTGTTGGAGATGCGCTCCCTGCGACATTCTCAGCATTCGGTCCAGACAAGCCACCACACATCAACGCACAGGAGACACAGAACATCAAGTCACTGCAGCTTCCTGACATCAACTCAATTCTCGGTGACCTTTCCGGTGCATTCACGTCTTGGTTTGGTCTCGGTGCAGCTACGCCTATGTACCGTCGTGACAGACCAGAGCACCACGGTAACGGGTATGGCCACGACGACAACGACCACTTCGACGCGTGGTACAAACACAACGGTGGTGTGTGGCAAACTGAGGAAACTCAATTCGAGGACTACAATTCCACCAAACCAACCGATGAGGCCGACAGTGAAAGTGCACGCCAAGCCATCAACAATGGCGCGTCTCAAGTCAAGCCAATGCTGAACAAGATGGTAGATCCAGCTGCTTTCATTGCGTCACTTCAGTCTGCTACGACACCTACATATCAAGCTACGACATACGATGCTGGTACCATGTCCGAAGCTGCTGCCAGAGTTCGTGGCTACAGTGACGGATTTGGACTGGCTAGAAAATTCGCAGCATTCAACTTGTCCAAGGTCGGGTTCACGGGTCAATGGATCAGCACCAATGTCGGTCGTCTGATTGACAATGATGATCTATTGCAAGAGAATATCCAAACGTATGCTGACCACTTTGGACGTGGATTGCAAGACGCAGAGTCGCGCGTACTTGATATGTTTTGGTGATTTCCACGCCTGGATTAGATTTTTACTTTACACAGCTTAATACTTAAAACCTGCTTTTAAAACTCTTGTAACAACTTCAAACATGCATAACACTCCTTTGCGACTACATGTCATCATCAGATAAGATCAAGGCGTGGCTGCGAGATATTCTCTTTACATCCAAGGGACTGCCGCTGGCTTGTGCTGGCGTGCTCGCACTCGATGCCGTCCTCACACCGCTCATTATCCGCTACGTGCCGTACACGGAGATTGACTGGCGGGCGTACATGCAGCAAGCCAAGATGTTCAAGGAAGGCTCAGTGACACAGTATGATCAGATACAGGGCGATACTGGTCCTCTAGTGTGAGTCAGCGTTGCCGGGGAGATGGACTTCGCTGACGATGTTTCGATGCTCAGATACCCAGCGCTGCATCTCTACATCTACACTGCGTTATACCACCTCACAAACGCTGGCGCTGATATCGAGTACGCGCAGGCCATTTTCGCTGGCATTTATCTCCTCACGCTGGCAGTCGTGCTGGCGATATACAGCAAAACGCAAGCTGTGAGATTGGTCTACTTCCACAGTGTTATGTGGCTAATCTCAATAGGTACCTCCATACGTTCTGCCGCTGCTGGCTCTGTCCAAGCGTCTGCACAGTATATACGTACTCAGGCTGTTCAATGACGGCATCGCTATGTGTATCTTGTACGTGTCGCTACTGGGGTTGCTCTACAGACGACACCTGCTCTCAGCGGTCGCGTTCTCATTGGCTGTCGGCGTCAAGATGAACGTATTGCTCTTTTTGCCCGCTTATGTCGTCGTATACTTGCTTCAATGCGGTCTCTTCGAAAGCGTCAAGCTTGGCATCAATATGGCTACAATACAGGTCCTGCTAGCTCGTCCATTTATCCGCACTGACGGTAGAGCCTACTTGAGCAGGGCATTCAATCTTTCGAGACAATTTCTATACAAGTGGACCGTCAATTGGAGATTCGTGAGGGAAGATCTATTCTTGAGCAAAGAGTTTTCTATCGCTTTGCTTGTATTACATATCTTCCTCCTCGCTTCCTTCGCCTGGTTCAAGTGGTTGCCGAGAAATGGCGTCTCTTCGCTAGATGTCGTTCGACACACGCTCAAGCACCCTTCTAGAAGGCCGCTATCGCAACTGCTATCAGCTAAAGGTGGGTGACGTCTGTTATATCCGTGCGTCACCCAATGCTCACTCTACATAGAGATTGCACAGATTGTTTTCACTTGCAACCTCATCGGCATTGTCTGTGCAAGGTCGCTGCACTACCAATTCTATTCGTGAGTGGAAGTGGCTTGTGTGGCTCATCTGACATCGCCCTCTAGGTGGTATGCATTTCAAATTCCATTCCTAGCATTCACGTCGCGTTTTCCTCTACCTGTCAAGTAAGTCATGGAGTTGTAGCAGGACACTAGCTAACGTCGCTGCCTTAGAATTGCCTTGTGCATCGCTGTAGAGTATGCATGGAATGTGTACCCATCTACGAGTCTCAGCAGCGGAGTTTTGCTCACTTCAAACGTGCTCTTATTGGTCGGACAAGCTATGGCATGAGCGCACATGATAACAGCAATAGCTAGAATGTATGAAAAGATGTATTTATTAGAGATTCTCTTGTGATTCTAGGGACATGACGAAAGATGAATGACATCTGAGGAGATGAAGGAGATACGGAGAGATGAAGGCTGCTGCTAGAATTCTACAGCCTCAAAAACCACTACGCCACCCTCCGCCCCTTCCTTCCCTCCTCGAAAATATCAGCAATCGCTGCTTACGCGTCATCGAGAGGTTGATAGAAAACGGCCATCATGACGGCGGAAGTAAAGCCAGCAGGTGGCGTGCAGAGCTACTACACGTCTAAAATAGAGGAAGCTGAATTAGCTATACACGAGCGCACGCAAAATCTTAGACGATTGGAAGCACAGCGAAATGCGTTGAACAGCAAAGGTGGGAGTGACCTCAGATTTATGGATATATCTAACCAATCACTCCCAATAGTACGGCTACTGAGAGAAGAATTACAATTGCTCCAAGAACCGGGCAGCTACGTTGGCGAAGTTGTCAAAGTGATGGGCAAGACGAAAGTGCTGGTGAAGGTGCAGCCAGAGGGCAAGTTCATCGTCGACTTTGCGCAGGACATCAAGCTCGACGATCTCAAGCCATCGTTGAGAGTCGCGTTGAGATCAGACAGCTACACCTTGCACAAGATACTGCCAAACAAGGTCGATCCATTGGTGTCGCTGATGATGGTCGAGAAGGTGCCAGACTCGACGTACGAGAATGTCGGTGGTTTGGACAAGCAAATCAAGGAAATCAAGGAAGTTATCGAATTGCCAGTCAAGCATCCAGAGCTCTTTGAATCCTTGGGTATTGCTCAGCCTAAGGGTGTCCTGCTCTATGGTCCACCCGGTACCGGTAAGACCCTGCTTGCTAGAGCTGTAGCACACCACACAGACTGCGCCTTCATCAGAGTCTCAGGTTCAGAGCTGGTGCAGAAGTACATTGGTGAGGGTTCGAGAATGGTCAGAGAGCTCTTCGTTATGGCCAGAGACCACGCGCCATCGATCATCTTCATGGATGAAATCGACTCCATCGGTTCATCCAGAGGTGAATCAGGCTCTGGCGGCGGTGACTCTGAAGTACAGAGAACAATGTTGGAGTTGCTGAACCAGCTCGACGGATTTGAGTCATCCAAGAACATCAAGGTCGTCATGGCTACGAACCGTATCGATATCCTCGACTCTGCGTTGCTCAGACCAGGCAGAATCGACAGAAAGATCGAGTTCCCTCCTCCAGGTCCTGAAGCCAGAATATCCATCCTCAAGATCCACTCGAGGAAGATGTCGCTTCAGCGCGGTATCAACTTCCAGGCTCTGGCGGAGAAGATGGGCAACTGCTCTGGCGCTGAAGTTAAGGGTATCTGTACCGAGGCTGGTATGTATGCACTCAGGGAACGTCGCCAGCACGTCAGCAACGAGGACTTTGAATTGGCTGTGTCTAAGGTACTCAAGAGAGCCGCAGAGACTAACACGTCTTCCAACAAGCTCTTCACGTAGATATCACTGGCATTGTAGAGGTATGAATTGATTTACAAGATGTGAATGTGGATGTGCTGAGTTGTGCTTTGTGATGCTTGTAGATTGAGTGCTTGAATTGTTCATTGATTGCTAGATTTTAGAGCCCAAGACGCGCTTTCGTTGTTAGCTCCCCTTCAAGCTCCGATGCCTGCGCTCGTCATCTTGCTGATAAGCTCTTCCATATCGCCATCCACAGCAGCGTTGAGACGTCGCTCTCTCGCGTCGCTGACGGCTTCATGGAGCTCGCTCCAAGTTCTCAGCAAGGCAACGAGCTCGAGCGGATCCATTGCGCCGCCCTGTTTGTCGTCGATAATTCTATCGAGCAGAGTGTTGAGGTGGGTTTTGAGCGAGTTGATAGTATTTATGAGATCATCTGCATTCATCGTGTCGCTGTGATGTTTATTGTTCACCGTTGTGATGCAAGATTGCTGAAAGCAGATCATCGATAGCGTAATGTCGTCACAAACACACACGATACAAGCGGCGATGGTGTGGTATGCGTGAGGGTATATTTTATTCAGCTGCTACAAAAAAGATAGTATCCCTCTATCGCACCTCCTCTCTCTTGTTTCCTTACGTCGATGAGCTCGAACAGCAATCCAGGTGGGTTACTTTCTAATTTCACCTCGACGGTGGTAACTCAATTCACCACAGAAGATCTAATCACAGTCGTGAAATCTCCCAGCGTACAGCGCCCAAAGATACCGAAGCTACCATCTGAGTTGCATCCACTACCGCCCGACATCTCTGCCTACTTTGTGTACCCGCTGAGTCTGGAGCCGTACACGCTGGACTTACTGCCGCGACTGCGCCAGACGGCGAGCATAGAGCACCAGAAGCATCTCAACTATCTCTCAGAGCGTCAGGCCGCGCTAGAGAGCAAGAAGCGGGAGGAGATGCGGCGAGTAGCGCCAGGCTGGAATGGCGCGTGGGACGCACTACAGCCGGAGCCATCAACGGCACACAAGCAGCAGACGTCTTCGTCTTTTGAGGATGGCTTGGTCGATGGGCTAGACAAGTTGAGCACATAAGAGAACACACTGTGCAAAAGGGAAATACTGTGTATAAATATATGTAATTCTATCTTTTTATTCAGCTGCAGGCGCTGGAGCTGGTGTCTCCAATGGCTGTGCAGATTCCTCAGTCTTGGCTGCTTCTGCACTCGCTCCTTCTTCAGTCTTGCCCTCCTCCACCTTCGCACCCTCGGTGCTCACCGCTTGGTGCTGGCCAGACTCCACTGCCGCCTTCATCCTGTCCTCCCTCTGCTTCTGCGCCTCGGCCTGCTTCCTGCCCGCTTCCGAGACATCTTCGCCGAACAGTCTCAAACTCAACGCACTTCTCTCCTTCTTGTCAACCATCATACTGACGCTCGTCTTAGATTTCCACAGAGGCACGTACACAGGCTGACTGAGACCGTTCTCGCCATTATCGAGACTGAACTCGACGATATGACTACCAGACTGTATCTTCTGCAGCGTGTTCTTGAGCTGTCCATTTTCACCGCCAATGGTGCTGATGACAGGGTGGTAGTTCTCAATGAACGACTTCAAATCGTCAGGAGATCCTTTCAGAATCGCCTTTGATGGCAAGTACTTCTTGACAAAGTTGACACTCTCGTTGGTAACTCTCCACTTGCATCTGTTCACAGCGCCATCCTCTTCGTTGAACGCACGATCGTTGTCCTGTTTGACAAACAGCTTCACTCCGCTGCTTATCAGTCTAAGTCTGGTGTAGTCGTTACTGTGCAGGATATTTCTGACGAGGTTGGACGTGAGGTAGATAGTTCTACCAGCTTGTTGGTGTGGGTTCCTTACGAGGATGTTGCGCTTTGGGAACGACGCGTCGAGCTTGTAGTACTCAGTCATCGACTTGACATCCTCGCTGTTTTCGTCCATGTAGCTGAAGGGGTCCTCTTTGAACGTGTTGTCTGGCTGCACCTTGCCCTTCTCAGCACTTGGTTCGTCGCGCTTCGTCTTCTTCTGAGGACGCTGCTCGTCTTTCTGAGACTGTGGACTAAGAGGACGCTTGGTGCTGTCCTCCTTGTTCTCCTCCGCTGAAGCTGTCTCCACGCCTTCTTTCACCTTATCCTTCTTCTCCTCTTTGTCCTCCTTCTTGTCTGCCACATCCTTCTTCTCGAGGACTGCAATGAAGAAAGATCCTGTGTCCTGTTGGTGCGAGTAGACGCGCAGGCACCTCTCCAGCGCCATGTCGTCAGCCTCTTGTCTGCTCGGTGGCCACATGGTTGTTGGAAGCTTGTCCTTGATCCTGTCGCGCTCTCTCTCGTCCTTGGCGTTCTCGAGGAGCAGCTCTCTGTCGCCGAACTCGACACCCTCTCTGGCCGTGTTGACTTTCCAGTCCTTGATGCCCTCCTTACGCTTCAGCTGCGGCAGTTCCTGAGCAGCGTCGATAAGCGTCATGTGTGGATTGTCTTTCAGCGCTGCTGCAATCACAGCCTCGTTCTCAACTGGGTTCATCGAGCACGTAGAGTAGACGAGTCTACCGCCCGGTTTGAGGATCTGTATACCGCGGTTGAGAATCCTGAGCTGGAGACTACTTGGGCGTGAGGCTAAATCTCTTTGGGTTAAGTCACACCCACCTGTGCAATCCGTTGCCGTTGTTGGCATTCCAGTGTGACCAGATTTCGAGGTTCTTGCGCACCGTTCCGTCGCCAGTGCAAGGAACATCACAAAGGACTCTATCGAACAGGAACTTGGATCTCTGACCGGTTGTCTCGTCGGTAGTGATGATGTTAGGGAAGCTGCTGGCGTCGGTGTTGGTGACCATGATGTTAGGTGATGGCAGACGCGAGGTCTGGTGTACGAGGACTAGAATTGGGCGTTAGAATGGCATCTGCTTAGGCCGATAACACCCACGGTATGCTCGCTTGTTGTCGCTGTCGTTGGCAACGACCAGTCCTGTTGGCTCCTTGGATGGGTCCGCGTGGAGAGCTTCGAGGAGCTGAGCAGTCTTTGACCCAGGTGCAGCGCACATATCGATAGCCTTGAGCGAGGATTAATGACAACTTGCCAACCATGCATCTCACTCACTGAATGGTGCTGCTCCATCTTGAGCAACAAAGGTGGGATCATGGACACGGCTTCCTGGCGACTGATGTTACCCGCCTCGTTCTCGTAAACGAGGAAGTTCTGAAACTTTTTGAACTCTGGCGATTTCCTGATCTGGGCCTTTGTGAGGTTGAGCTGCCACGCCAGTCCGTCTGGGTACCTGAGTGAGTAGTGTGAGCGTGTGTATGGAAATCACCGCATAACAAACACACCAATCGAGCTGTTTTGGTGGTGGGAGCTGTACGCCGTCAAGTTTAGCCTGTGAGAGGAATGGGATGTATGTCTTCTTGATATGCTGGTTGAGATCGTTGGCTGTAGATTTATTGCCAGTGATTCTGAACGACGTAGGCAAGAGCTGTTTAGCGTAGTGCATGAAATCAGTCCATTCAGATTCATCCATGATATTCTGAGCCTGTAATCTCTCAGCCGTTGCTCGCCATCTCCGCTATCTGTGACCCACCTTGTAATACTCAGTGAAGTAAGGGTTCTCCGCCGTGTGCTCTTTCCACGCTGGCTGTCTATCGTAATCACCGCGATTATCGCGCTTCCCGCCTCTCTTGAAACCGCCTCTGCCGCCGCGTTTTCCCATTAAGCGCAGAATTTGTAGATGGTGGAAAGGATCAAGAGATGAACCAGATCAACCAACAGGCGGAACGATAAAAAGAGGGCAATGTCGACGCAATCGTTCGCTGGTGAATGGAACACACTAAAACCACGTCTGACGCCCTGGCTTGAGGATTATCTTCTCACGATTGGCTACACTCAGATGACGCCGGTACAGGCGTCTGCGATACCGCTCTTCCGCGCGAACAAGGATGTAGTCGTTGAAGCTGTCACTGGCAGTGGCAAGACGCTTTCCTTCCTCATTCCCATTCTCGAGAAATACATGCAGCACTACGAATCCTTATCCAATGGCCATGTATTCAGCTTGATAGTGACGCCTACGCGCGAATTAGCAGTACAGACGCATAAACAGCTCTCAGAAATCCTCGACGCCGCTCCACTCGATCTCCCACCGCCATTGCTGCTCGTCTCGGACGGCAACGCATCCACGCTCGACGACCGCAAGCGATTCCAAGCGCAGAACTCGCACATCCTCATCGGGACGCCTGGCCGCGTCGAGGAATTCATCGCAGGCAACCGAGGCACCAAAGGCAAGGGCAAGGGTACTGGCCGCTACACGAATTTCGAAGTGTTGGTACTCGACGAGGCTGACAGACTCCTCGATCTAGGTTTCCTGCCTACGCTCAAATCCATCGTGTCCCATCTCCCAAAACAGCGCCGCACCGGCCTCTTCTCAGCCACAATGACGGACCAGCTCTCCAACCTGATCGCTATCGGCCTGCGCAACCCGTCCAAGATCGTAGTCAAGGTGACGAGCAAATCGAACAAGCATGAGCTAGAAGAGCGTCGTACGCCAGCTGAGTTGACGAACACATATACAGTGGTGCAACAGCGCGACAAGCTGGCGAAGCTCCTGAGGCTTTTGCAGAAGGAGGTAGAAGACGGGAAGCAAAAGATGATAGTGTATTTCCCTACGTGCGCCACTGTCGACTATATCTACAACGTGATGAAAAACATGCCTAAGAAGTATCTCCCACCTGCTTCAACCTCTCTGCACAGTCTGCACGGACATATCCCACCCTCTAAACGCGCTACCGCCTTGTCATCATTCACCACCTCACCCTCAGCCATACTCCTCTGCACAGACGTAGCAGCACGCGGCATCGACCTGCCTGATGTAGATGTCGTAGTGCAGTGGGACGCGCCTACAGACACGCGCTCTTTCTCGCACAGGGTGGGTCGTACAGCGCGCGCAGGGAACCGCGGCAAAGCTGTTCTGTTTCTCGCGCAGGGCAGCGAAGAGGGGTATGTGGAATTCCTGCGCGGTAGGAAAATACCCATATTCCCTCATCGGCCGATAGACGATGCTTCTGATGCTGACGAGCTCCTCGCTGTCGTCAGAGGTGTGTTACTCAAGGATAGAGCACTGCATGACGCGTCTATCAAGGCACTCACGTCGACTGTCAAAGCGTACTCTAAGCACGAACAGGTTTATCTGTTCAGAATCACTGAACTTGATATAGCCGGTCTGGCTACGGCGTATGGCTTGCTCCGGATGCCTAAAATGCCTGAACTTAAGAACAGGGAGGTGACATGGGAGGATGAGAGTGTCGATGTGGGTGTGTGCTTGAAAAGGAGTTATTTCTAACACGCCCAATTAGTGGGACGCGTACGCGTACGCCAACCAAGCGCAGGAAGCATCGCGACTGAAGAAACTAGCAGAGGCACCCAAGCGGCAGCCCAAGGAGAAGGCGCCAAAAGCTGAGGCGTGGTCAGAGAAGAAGACGAAGCATGACAAGCGGGTGACGCAGAAGGAGAAGCGGGAAGCGAAGCGCAAGCACGAGAAAGCAGAGCGGGCCAAGGAGCGAGAAGCGCTCGGCAGTGAGGATGACAAGGAGGAGAAGGAGGACTGGAAAGCACACGTGCTTGAGACCCGCGAGGCTAAGAAGAGACGCAAGGAGGAGAAGAGCAAGGATGATGAGGATGAGATGGAGATGGATGGAGAGGAGCAGGGTGGATTCACGTTTGATGATCTGTAAGGTCACAGCATTGGCATGTACATTTCTGCGTTGCGTTGCGTTGTATAATTAGTGCTACTTAACATAGATAATCCCTATTTATTTACAATACAATATCTCAAATGAGGGCATTGCCCATTTTTGTAATCCAATTGCGATAGCTTCGCAAGCTATACAGATCCATACATATGCAATTATCTCCACTTTCAATTCAATTCGAGTTCGACAGGGTAGAAACCAGATTCTGCCAGAAGTTCATCTCAGGGTCGTCGCTGCCCTCTGCGCCGTCGGTGGTGTGTCCAGGCGGGGTGGTTGTAGTGAGTGAGTTGACGTCGAGCCACTGATTGAGGAGAGCCTGAGCGTGTTCGCCGAGGAGATCCATATCGATATCAGCGGTGCCGTTGCCAGCCGCGCCAGCATTAGCGTCGGTGTCGTTATCAGTTTCGTTGTGGGTGGCATTGGCAATGCCGTACTCTGGGTAATTCTGCGCCCCGAGTGGGAAACTAGGGTTGAGGGAAGCGGCTGGGTCAGTTGGGAGTTCTGTCTTGACGGGTGATGTGGTACTGGTGGTATTATGGAATGGCACGTTGTGTTGCAACGCTTGTACATGCGACTGCGGTGCACTTACGACACCATCACTATCAGCATCACCATCACCATCACCATCGCCGCCGAAATATTCTACGACGTCGCCAGCCACCTCAGTGTCATCTCCGCGTCTCCTCTTCCTCGTCGATGCAGTCGTCTGCGTCTGCGTTTTCCTGCCTCCACGGGCACCCCTGCCTCTGCCTCTGCCCCTACCCCTGCCGCGGGAAGTGGCGCCAGCTGCACCATTACTGTTGGTATTATTGACGACCTCATTAGCGCCCCTTTTGAACAGCTCTAGCACCGCCAACTCACGCACCGTCGCCTCGTCCACGCCGGTGGTATGTTCATCGAGGAAGCTACGCAGCTCATCGGCCTCAGATCCGGTCGGGGTGAGGACGAGAGCGATACCCAGGATCATGAGACTAGTCATGATGCGATAACTGCCGGCGGACAGTTTGTCAGGACGAGTCACCGATCTAGCCTGGTATTGTTTGCGCGCCACTAGATCAGCCTTGGCGCTCTCGATGGCCGCTTCGCGCGAGGGCGTGTACTTGGTGCTGTGCGATTTGCCGAGGATGAGATAAGGACGGTGCAGTGTGATGCGCACGAAGTAGAACTCGGTGCTGAGGAAGTACCTGTGTGTGGAGAGATAGGTGAGATGCTCGTCATGCGATAGGTCAGGATCGTCCAGCTGGAAATAGGGCGGGAGGTTCGCTTTGAAGTTTATGAGCTGCTCGTCCAGTGACATAATGACATTGTAGGGCGGCGGCCGTATGCCGAAGGCTGCCGTCTGGATGTGGCCCATGAGCTGAGCGAGTGCGTGTCGGAGTATAGTATATGACTGCGAAGAAGGCCCATGTTAGTAGCTATTCATGCCACATCACACACCACCACATACCATTATCGTGGGCACGTGCATAGGCTGTGTCACCAGCACGCCCATGTTGAGATCCTCGTCGCTCATGTTAGACGGCGGGAGCGTGTCGCAGTCGGCGTCGTTAATGGCGAGCGGTCGACCGAGCAGCAGCGACGACATGCGGTCCTGGTGGTAGATGTATGACCACACCTTGCGACGCAGCTCCTGGTCGAGGATGTTGCTGATGTTGAGTGCTGTTGGGTCGCGATGCAGGCCGAGTGCCTGAGCCGTGTGGATTGCAGCGCCAAGACTGTGTTGGGTGTTAGAGAAACCACTATGACGAACAAGAACACCCACGGCACAAAACCCTCTGATGCCCTGCGCACTAGTATCAGGTACCGCGCGGTCAGCAGTCCACACAGAACGCTATCCAAGTCGTCGTCCTGCATCGCACCAGCCAGATTCGCAGACCGCCGCGAGGCACCGTACAGGGTTTCATGCAGACGTTTCCGACTGTCAGCATCGCCGACGAGGTCGTCGGGTGCGGTGAGAGTAGCTATAGCGAGAGTGATGAAAAGCAGAGGAATGAAGCGGATCATGGGAGGAGTGACGTTGTAGACACCCGACTTGAGGGCGTCGTGGAGGCTATCGTATGAGACGTAGAAAGAGGGGCTGAAGAGGGGATATCGCCAGTCTATTTCGTTGAAGTAGAGACCGAGGAGGCCATCCTGGAGGTCTTTGTGGGGAAGGATTGCGATGACGGCGTCTAGATCACTGACGGCTATGCCAGACGTGGCTAGCAAGCGCTTGACTCTGTCTGCGTTGTTCTCGAGCTGCGGCTGGAGGGTGCCGGGGGAGGGGCTGGTGTGTACGATGTTGTTGAAAGTGGGTACGTTGAACGAAGAATCGCTGACGCTGGTCATTGCGCTGCTGCCGAAGAACCTGCCCTTGTCGAGTCTGCCGTGATCTTCGAAGACTTCTGGGATGACTTCATTGCTGGATGAAGGGATTGGGTGGTTGAGATGGTTAGAGAGGAGATGGCTGAGGGAGTCCACGGTGTGCGTCAGTCTATCGAGCCTTGATTTGATATCGTGGTCGTTCTGGTATGGATCGTGTACGCCGTCGATGAATTGCCGGCAGAGATGGGGGATACGCCTGGCTATGCACTGATCGCAGGGCTGCTGGCGGTTGCACTTCTGCTTCCTGCGGTGGCACTCGTAGCAGCTGTAGTGGACTCTCTTGCGCTGTGCCTTGCTGGCGGATGCAGCGCTCGCTGAGCTCATGGTCGTTCGGGTAATAGAGACTGTCTAAGAGAAGATTACAACTTTTTTATTTCATTCAGAAGCTCGTACAACTGCGACGTCTGCTCGTTGGATAAGCGCTGCAGCAATCCGTCGAGATCCGGGGCAGACGGCGGGTTGCTCGGGTTGCTGAGCTGATCGAGGTAGACTTTCCAGCTCGATAAGAAGCCGATGATTTGGAGTGGATTGTCGATGGATCTGGGTGTGTGAGAGTGGCTTACAGCGCTGTACCAGCCACTCACCGATGCCTTCTGAACTCATCTCTGAGGTAGCCATCTCCAATCAGGCGGAAATCCTTAGGCAGTGTTCTGTGCAGACGCAGCAGCTGCCTATACAGCTTTATTGGTGGCAGCAAGTCCTTCACGAAGCCCGCGTTTGCGAGATTACTCATGGGAGTGGACAGATAATGCTAGCTACTGGCGAATGACATCTATTCAATATCTTTTAATTAAAATTTATGGGTTTATATTTGATGGGAAGTTTCCCTCTGTTGGGCTGTTAGTACGGCGCATCTCTCACTACTCTCACGCACCGTCAATCTGCTCGTTCCACTTATCGGTCCACGGATTAGGGCAGATGGATTTGTATGTCCTGTGGAACGCCTTGCACGGCGCAAAGTCGTCGCCCTTGGCCTTGATGCACTTGTGGTAATCCACGAAGGCTTGCCAGCAATGCTTGGTCTGGTTCGTGTTTGGGAATCTGACGTCGAACCCAGCCGTCTGCAAAACGTATTTGCTGGTGCTGCTTAATTGTGCATTTTTTAATCTCAGTCCACCCACTTATCGCTCTCGCTCATTTCTTGACCGTAAAAACCAAGGATGCAATCTCTGGCACAGTTGCTACAAAATAAGCGTAAATTGGATAACGCCGAGAGCGATAGCAGTACAAAATATTTAAAGAGGGGTGATTTACTCCGGCGGCAGTCTAGCCACAAGGAGGAGGAGCAGGAGAAGAAGCAGCAGCAGCAGCAGCATCAGCACCAGCCACCGGAGAACACACAGCAGCCACCATCACCCACCTCCTCCAAAGACTTCGATATCTCCGACGACGACTGCATTCACCGCCTCCGCGCCAAATCAGAACCCATCCGTCTGTTCGGTGAATCCGACAAAGAGCGCAGACTGAGGTTGAGAGCGTTGGAGCTGCTGCACTCCTCCGCAGCGTCGTCAAAAGGCCAGCAAAACGATCTCCACAAGGCTCTCGAAGGCATTGGCCAGGCAGAGTTGCAGCAGCTCGATTCTACCGCCGCGCCAGCAAGCGCATCCACCAAGGTATACACAGAAGAGGAGCTCCTTATCACCTGGCAGATGATCAAGGTTGACAAGGACAGACTGTACGCTACCATCTACAAATGGCTCAAGAACATGCTCCGATTGTGGGAGAACTCCCTCGCACAGCGTCCAGAGGAAGTCAGACGGTCTAAGCAGGGTCAGCTCACAACTGCCAACCAAGTCCAGACAGCCAACTACCTCAAGCCGCTGTTCAAGCTGCTCAAATCCAAGACAATTCAGCCAGACGTGCTCTGTCTCCTCGGTGAAATCCTCCTCTACGCCCAAGAACGCAAGTACCAGAACGCCAACGACGCGTATCTGCGCCTGTCTATAGGAAATGCCCCGTGGCCTATTGGTGTCACCATGGTTGGTATACACGACAGAAGCGCGCGCGAAAAAATCTCAAATGGCTCCGTCGCTCATGTGCTCAATGACGAAGTGTCCAGAAAGTACATACAGTCAGTTAAACGCGTGCTCACCTTTGCGCAATCTCAATTCCCGCCCTCAGACATGTCGCAGAGAGTGGGGTAGTAGCAACAGCCATCACAGCTTAGTGAAAAAAAGAAATATATCTTGTATTTTAGTGATAAGAAATAGTATTATGTTTGTATAGCATTGGCAAATACCCCAAGTGACCTGTACCGACTTGCACCCATCAACCAAATTAATCTAGTATATCATAGCATAAACTGTCCAAAAACCAAGCACCCTACTCGTCGTCATCTCCGCCCTCGACCTCGAGACCAGCGTTAGCGAAGCTGAACTTGTTGTCGTGTTTCCTGACAGTCTTCCTCTCAGGCTGGGCGACAGACGAAGGCTTGCCGGTGGGAGCAGGAGCGGCAGCTTTCCGATCCAGCAAGCTCTGTTCTCTAGTCGCCGTATCCACAGGCTTAGCGCCTCCGAATATCGATGACTTGGTAGACGCGTCTGAGCCGCTAGGCTGGGTGCTACCTCTTGGAGCGAGCTGCAGCTTTCTGCGCTGGCCAGGCTGAGCGGCAGGAGCGTCAGACTGCGCAGCAGGAGCTGGACGTGCTGATCTCCAGCTTGTTGGTTCGTCCACAGGTGCAGCCGAAGCAGCCGGTTGTGGTCTGAAGTTAGCGCCTCTCGTCCACTCCTTCTCTTCAGCACCAGCGCCAGCATCTGCGCCACCTCTGAACCCGAACCCGCGTGGAGGTGCTACTGGCTTAGCTGTGCCTCTCCAGTTGACGTTGTCGTCTGGCTCAGTGTTGACAGGCTCAGCTGAGGCCATTGGACGAGCTGATCTCCACGCATCCTTGTCGTCAACGAACGACCCACCGAAACCGCCCTTCTTTGGTGGCTCAGCGACCGTGATACGCACCGGTCTCGCCGCCAGACTCTGACCTGTCTTCTCGAGTGCGGCTTTGAGTTCGTTGAGGGAAGCGAACTCAGCGTAACCGAATCCCTTTGGACGCTCGCTGATATCCTTCACGATTCTGACAGAGGTGAGCGTCAAGCCGCCAAAGAAGGCCTCGATCTCCTCCTCCATAATTGAGTGGTTGAGGTTACCGAGGAACGCAGTGTATGGGGGCTGTGTAGGCAGAGGTACGACAGGACGATCGCGAGGATCACCGCCGAATCCACCACTGGCGATTGCACCACCGTCGAGTCTACCGCCGAATTCATCACGAGCTGCTGCTGTACAAGATGTGAGCGGAGAAGATTGCTAGGGCTTTTTATCACTCACGAGCAGTTGGGAGCTCGTCTACGACGTCGTCATCGGCCCAGGAGCCACCAGGAGCAGCTACGCCGTGTCAGCTGTCTTCGCTCTCGCTGCACCTCACAAAACTCACCTGGGGGAGCGATAAAGTCGTTGAGCGACATTTTGACCTTCTGGTTCTTTTTTGGAGCTGCGCGTCGTCGTCAGCGGTGCGTGTACAGTGCACTGTGCAGCCTCACCCATTTTATAATCACGATAAAGAAGCGTAAGGTGCGTAAAGCGGTGAATTTCTGAGGGCGAGTAGAGAGTAAAAATTGAAGAGGAGTGAGAGTGTGTGGCTGGTATGGAGGGTGTCAGCGTGTGTATCTCCCCGCCATCTCTCATCGCTGCTGCTCTGCGTGCATCTCATCCCAGCGCAGAGATTTCGATTGGGGAGATAGAGATGGAGCAAGGACAGCGTGATACACAGCCACTGGCAATCAAATGCTCCCCGCTCCTCCACTATCTCTGAATAAAATTTTTGTCTCTTGCCATTATTGCAAATTTCTGAGCTCACGGTTTGTAGCGTAACACCAAAAGTGAGTGTAAAATCAAGGGGCGGGAATAGACAGCGGAGGATGCATCAGCGATATCTGCGCTGTTTCTACACCCGATCCCCGGCTCCTCGAGCTTCTCTGACGACCGCAGATGGGTAAGGTCCACGGTTCATTGGCTCGTGCTGGTAAGGTCAGATCACAAGCACCAAAGTGAGTGTCTAGACTGCTTTGCTAGGGAATTCTCTAATGAAATCTCAGAGTTGAACCACAAGAGAAGAAGAAGGTGCATAATCCATATCCAGCCACTGACTCCCGCTAACCTCCAAAAGGTTCCAAAGGGCCGCGCTCACAAGCGTATCCTCTACAACCGTCGCTTCGTCAACGTTACTCTCATGCCAAACGGTAAGCGTCGCATGAACGCCAACCCAGAGAAGTAAGCTCGGTATTGCGACACGGCAGCCGCATGCATCAACAATTCCTACGCAAGCACACTGTCATTCCATACGATCCAATCAATGCTCGAGATTACATTTTGGTAGACGTCGCCCTTTTTTTGCGTGATTAGATGGCAAATTTTGCATCGTGGACAGACTCAATGATTTGAGTGTCTGGTACTAGCTTGCTTCTAGCGTAGCGACCGTTGTCCAGATCATTGAGCTCCGCGCGCTGCACGGCTTCCTCGATATCCTTGCAGATGCCACTATCCAAGTGACGCTTCACCAGCCTCTGTTTGGTCTCTTCTTCGTCTACGTCTATCCACACCTTCTTGTCCAGCGTTCTCGCTGCGTCGATCCACCTCTCCTCATCCAGCAGCACATAGTTGCCCTCGATGATGACCACCTCCACGCTCGGATCGACCTGTGTCCCGCCCGGTGTTGGATCCTTGAGCGAATGCGAGAACGTCGGTGCTTGGAGCTGTACGCGCGGTTCTGATTTGAGTGAGTGAATGAACTGCGTGTAAGCGTCTGCATCGAATGTGTGAGGGGCTCCCTGAGTAGCGTGATGATAAGCGTGGCATATGTGACACTGTAAACACTACCCACGCGTCTCGCAAATGCAGCAGTCGGGTCAGGGAACTTGGACAGCTGGTCGCGCGTGTAGTGCCAGCCATCCATGCTTATCGCGACTGCCTTGACGCCGTGGCTGGTGAAGGTATCCGTGAGGTGCTTGGTGAAGGCTAGTGTGTGCTTTGTGAGCGGGGCAGACGTCATAGCGCAGCAAAACCACTCACAGCTCTTGCCTGAGCCAGGGAATCCGCCGACGCCGACGAGGTATCTCTCGTTGCTGCCTCTAGCGTTAATCTCCCGCTGTATCTCTTCAAAAACGCTCGTCGTGATTGATTCCATGACGGTGTGGATAGAGATGGTGTCAAAGTGATGGAAGCGGTGACAGCGCATGCAAAGATCCTTCCACATAATCATTCAAAGTAGCTATAATCAACCACCCGCGCTGCTTCAATCGCTTCCACCACCATCTCTTGAATGAATCAATTAGGCGTGCCCTACAAACACGCCCGCGATCTCTCCGCTGAGATGGTACAAGCCACCAACGGCTATCTCAGCAGCAAGGGCATATCTCCGACGCGTTTCCAGGACGACGTAGAGAGATGGGTCCATCTCCGACGCCGGTCCATGATAGCGCACGATGCAGCTGTTTTTGCTGAGTGCGTGGATGTCATTGATGAGTGAAGCGTGCTCACAAACCATCAGATACCTCCATCAGCTCACTCACATAGCTACCAAACTCCCACAAGACATAGACGTTCCATTCGAGTTCGCGACGCCTTTCCCAGACAGCTCAGCGTTCAGCGTGGCAGAGAACCACGCACAGTCAGATCTGGTCTACGAGAAGTGCGCCCTGCTCTTCAATATCGCCGCGTCCTACTCCCAGAAAGCGACACAGAGGAGTCGAACAAGCACAGAGGGCATCCGAGGCGCGTTGCAGGATTTGCAGGTGGGTTGTTAAGCGCGTTTCGACTTCACAACAGCTCAATCTTACTAGCTATCGTCGGGTGTCTTTGACCTCGTTATCGACACACTGCCCACTCTCAAGTCAACACCCTCAACGCCCGATCTGGCGTCCGAGTACCTGCGCGTGCTTAGCACTCTCATGCTCGCACAAGCGCAAGAGTGCTACTGGCAGAAAGCTGTCCTCGACAACCTCAAGAATGGCACGATAGCGAAGGTGTCAATGGGTGTGAGTCTGGGTGTTTGTGATAAGCACTGCCTCATGCTTGTTTAGGTCTCCAACCTATACGAAGAAGCGTGCCAGACAGCTCTGCATTCAGTTCCTCCTCCAGCTGATGCTCTGCCTTCGGTGGGTTGCACACGTATTGAAATAAGCCTCTGACGCAGCCCAAGATCTGGATCGCGCACATGCAAGTCAAGGCACACCACTTCGCAGCAGCAGCTCAGTATCGCAAGAGTCTTGACGATCTTAGCGCAGGAAGGTGAGTGTCGTACTCTTGATGTTGAATTAAGCTCACGACGCTCAAGATACGGTGAAGAGCTATCCCGGCTCAATCTTGCAGCCGAGCTGGTGAAAAAGGCAGTCGATTTCTCGAAGCGCAATAAGGTATTCGACACAGTGCGGCACGATTTGAAGGTATGTAGATGAGCCAGCACCAGAGCGACTTGCTCACCTGCTGCAGGGTCTGCAAGATACTTTGACGGAGAACATAGCGCGTGCTACCAAAGACAACGACCTGATATACCTGCACGACGTGCCGCACCCGAAAGCCCTGCCGGCGATTCAGCCTGCTCGGATGGTGAAGGGGGGTATACCCCCTGAGATCAATCAGCACACCCTTCCTCGCGAATCTCTGCTCTTCTCGCAGCTTACGCCGTTCGCTGTGGACCTTGGCTGCGAGTTGTGGCAGAATCGCAAAAACAATCGCGTTAGAGACTTTGAACAGAAATGTGCGCAGCTCGATAAGGCACAGGCTGAAGCGCTGCATGCGCTAGGATTACCGGGTTCGCTGCAAGCTGTCGACCGCACCAGCGATATTCCACCAAGTCTGCTCAAGAAGATTGAGCAGGTGCAGAGCGATGGTGGCCTCGACATGCTCGAGAAGCTAGCTGAGGAGGTGCAGCTGCTAGCACTGGGAAATGAAAAGGTGATTGATGAGGTGTGTGATCTGATCTAAACTCAAACGTTTACTGACATCGCACAAGACAATCGATTTGCTGAATCAGGAGCTCCATGAAGACGAGCAGACTCGAGCCAGCCAGCCGGATCTAGACGTGCCAATGTCATCGGCCGCTAATGCACCACTGGCTCAAGAGGTGCGCCAGCTGCAGCAGACGCTAGAAGCTGCGTCGCGGTCAGACGAGATTGTGCAGCACAAGATCAAGACGTCCAGAAACGATCTAGAGACATTGTCGCAAGATGTCGAACAGATCAAGAAGAGTCTGCCTAAAGGACAGTCTAGCCGTGCGGTGAATGATGAAAGCACGCGCAAGTTACGCAGCGCGCTCGAAAAGCTCGATGATCTAGTCGACGACCGCAGAGTGATAGTGCAGGATGTGAAGAGTATCGTGAAAAGGGACAATATCAGGGACAAGATATCGGCAGTACACGACGAGGAGCTCGCGCAGAGTGAGACCGTGGACATGTCGGCTTTCGATGGCTTGTTCGAGTCTGAGATGCTTAAGTACGACAACATATACCAGGAAGTGGAGACGAACAGCGACAATCAGGATGGATTGCTCAGCACGATACGACAGCTGTACAGCGCATTCGAGAAGCGTAAGGAGACTGACGCGGGTTACGTGGCACGTCAGGAGAGATTGCAAGCACTCGATCTTGCGTACTATACCTACATTGAGATCAAGAACAACTTGAACGAGGGGCTGCAGTTCTACAACGACTTTAGCAGACTCGCACACGGACTCAAGGGAAATGCAGAGACGTTCCTGCATCAGCGCAGAATCGAGAAGCAGGTTGCTATAGAGAAGCTATCCAAGCATGTTGAGAGCCTCACGCTGCAGGAGAGCAGAGAGAGCATCACCAATTCACCCCTCAAGACGTTCGCTAGGATACCTGACTCGTCCAAGCATCAGTTCGGGGAGTGGGATGAGTCCAAGCCGATCAGGTTTGGATGATTTATGAGATATTATATGCATATTGCTATTACATGCTCTAAGTTTACTCCTTCTTTCCCTTTTTGCTTCTTGTGTTGGTATTCTGTGTTGCTTTGCCCGGTGTACTGAGAATATGAACATAGACAGCCTTGAAGATGTACGCTGAAGCTAGTATGAGCATGACGACCGAGCGCGCTCCGAGGTGCGTATGTGTAGGTGAGTCAGTAAAGACATCGTAATCCGAGTGTGAGTGAGTGAGTACGCCAAAGACGACAGAGCAAATGGTAGCGATCCAGAGTTCGAGGTTGCCAATCCAGCCCATGCCATTGAGAAGCGGGTATGGAGTGCTGAACTTCCATCCCTGTGGATTGGTTACGCCGAGTGTGCTCGCAGTGAGTGAGCCAGCACTAGGAGCGAGAGTTCCGAGTACGAGCTGCGCGAAGACTGACTGCTTGTACTCGTGGTGCTGTGCGCATCCGAGCACAGCACCAGCCAGCGCACCGCTTCTCAACAGCGCGTCGATGACGGGGAAGGTGAGATCGACAACTTTGGCGGATGGCGTAGGCAGCGCTTTGAGTATGAGATGCACAGAGACGTAGTTGATGAGCGGCCATACCGACAGAAGCTGCGCGAATGGCTCGTTTAGTATGCTCGCTATCAGCATCGAACCTGACCACGCCATTACGAGGTAGCCGGCCATGTCGGCTGCGAAATTGAGTCTCTGGGTTTTAGCCGTCTCGGCTTCGCTCTTGCATTTGGCGTTGTATGCGAGACTGATCCGGGCAGCATCTGTGAGGTCGAGTGAGGGTGGGCAGTGATGCTAAGCGCACGACTTACGCAGCGTCGTAATCCACGGGAATGGATAGAGCGTTTTGTGCACAGGCAGACTGCTCGCCTCAATCAGCAGCGAGAAGGCTCTCAGTAATGATGACATTCGACAGCGAAGACAGATCGGAGGAAATGACAAATCAAATGGGACACATGTAGAGAAAGTATGGATAGATGTAAGACAATATTTGCTGCTTGTTGGTGGCTGCTGGCTCGTGATACCCATCACCTGCTACTGCTTATCTTATCTCAGTCAAACAAAATCTCATTCGCCTTCTTCACCGTGCGCTTAGCGCCTGGAGATGCGCCTGGTGGTATCGGGAATGGCTCCAGACCAAGCAATTGACGAGATGGCCCCGCTTCCACGTCTTCTGGGTTCATACGGCCAACGAAGCGACTCTCGCCGTCTCCGCCAGGGAAGTCTCGAGGAGGCAAGCCTTGATTCATACGGTCTCTCTGGTCCTGGAGATAGTGCGCGTTGTTCACCGTCAGTGGGATTGCTGGAATGTAGAGCACGCTCGAGTCACTTTTGCCGCGGTGCTCAGCTTCAACTGCATGCACGACGTCGCTGTGCCCTTGAAGATGAGTGTCAGATGCGCAAGTCGTCAAAGTGTGTCTACCCACAGTACACCTGATCGCCGGGAGACAGATCAGGGGCAGAAACCATGGTCTTGTCGAGCTGCAAGTGCGGATGCGTGACGGCGTTGAGCTCTTGCGCTGTGTGAAGCAGTCAGAGGTGCGTTGATCGCGGCACACAATCGGTACCCACTCCTGCCTTGAGAACTGCCGGGGAAATGTGTGCTTTCCAAGTCTAGCATCCAGTCGTCGAAGTCAAGATGCTGAGGACCTCTCTTTGGCGCGAAGAATGGCCTGAGTATGATGTACGCAGTTGCGAGCTTGAGATCGATTGGAAGCACTCGTAAAGTGCCTTCGTGCGGACCAACTCTGCTCATACTCGTCCAACCTTTGTGCGATGAGCAAACCTCTTCCACTTACGTATCACACACCTTGGAATGGCCTGTAGACAGAGCATCCGCCTGCTGCGCCGTACAGATCAAACTGTGCATCGAGGCGAGGCGACACATCGAACGGATCGTGCTGGGTGTAGTCGCCGTTCAAAATGTGCTTCCAGCACGCCCTGTAACCCGGATCCTCCCATCGCTCGAGCGATCCACCATCCTTACGTCATCAGCTAGATAGAGGGTGATAAGAGTGAACCCACAATATGCGGACCGAGGGCGAACTGAGAGTCACCAGGCTTGCGAATGCGCAGTCTGTCGTAGTATGACATGATACTCCCAAGGCTGATCTCCGACTGAGGATCGCTCGCGTGGAGGAGATCGAGGAGGAACTCCTGCGTGTCCCTCAGAGCAGGGTGGCATCTAGCCTGCGTCTGTGCGACAGAGTGGTAGAACTCGAACACTTGCACGTCATCCGCTGGGAACCCCTTTACTTTGTCGCGGTTCGCGGCTGCGTAGTCGCGGATGGACTGCTTCCACCCGAGTGCCTCCTCCTCGGACACGCCGCCCTCAACGACAACTGAGCCGACCTTCTTGAGTCGCCTGAGAGAGTCCTCGTCGACGCCCGTCTTGATTTGATGGTACGAAAGGCGGGGGATCGCAGCCGAGCCGACTGCAGACACCTCTTCTACCTCTGGCTTGAGCTTGGTGAGGACGTCTCTCCACGACTCGACAAGGTGCTCCTTGAAAATGTCTTTCTTGAGATCTGAGAAGCGCTGTGGCAGCTCAACTGGCTTGTCGCCTGAGAGAGACGCAAATACGCTTGCAATAGAGCCCTCTTCCTGGAGAGTCGAGTGAGAAGCGTCTGGAGCGCCTCAGTCTGCCCACCTTTTCCTTCTGCTGAGCCCTGTTTGACACCAGCCGCGATGTGGATGCGACTGTGGCTGCTTTGCGACCGCAGTGTATTGTGCGCTTGGTAATTTGTAGCATGGTGCTTCAATTAAACGATTGTCAGCAAGCGAATTCTTATATATGCATCCGTTGCGGAATTCGCGAGATCTAAGGTTACTTTCCTGGGCGCGCTAGAAGACGGGGTTCGGCTGGAGAACAAGTGTGGGGAAAAGCGAGTGGTAGAACAAGAGCAAGTGACCACGCAGAGCTGAGCACTGTTGCTTTTGGCCTGCTTGCAGTCCCTCAAGTGTCTTTGGCGCAAACCTCCTCGGCTAATCGTTGCTCACGTGCGAGAATGTCGGAGTGGTACAGGGAGACAATGCAACAACTGCACAGAAGCATAATTTGACACAGAGCACACACCATTCACACGCAAGTTCAACCCTCAATCAGACTCATCGCGATCATGACATTCAGTAATCCTTACAAATATCCAAAACCCTATACCCAAAGTCAAATACTATGTCTTCATAGCTGACGTATATCTGCGCTGATATCCTAGCCCACAGCGCGAAGTCATGTTGGTAGATAGATACCGAGTATCTTTTGTTGGGCGAGTGCATAAGTTGGCGTTGAATGTGCTTCGACAGGTCGTTAATGTTTGTGTCAGACGGCAGCTGCGAGAGCTCTAGCGGCAGCTTCACGTTCACCATGTTGGACGTGAGCTCGTACGCGTCGTTGTCGAGAATGCAAGTACCCCACAGCTCGGCAAGCGCCTTGCCTGACTGAATAGCGAGGCTGCGGCAGTACTGGTTGATGCGAGCCTCGCCGCCTATCGACTCCCGGTAGTCGAGAGCAGCGTTGACAGACAGGTACGGTGTGAGATCGACAGTGCCGCTCCACGAGTGCATGTCAGCGAAGGTGTGCCCTCTTCCGCTGCCCGTGACATCGGGCGAGTTGTAGTACGGCCCTGTGGGCATGCTTGATCTGAACAGCTTCTGGTTCTCCTTGGCGACGTACATCACTGCGCAACCCCTCTGCGTGTACAGCCACTTGTGACAATTCGACACCCAGAAGTCAGGCTGCGCTTCAGTGAGGCCGACGTCTTGGTGCCCGATCTCCTGCGCTGCATCCACCAGGCTGAGGACGTGGTTCTTGCGGCACACCTCTACTAATCGCTGCCACGGCAGTCTGCAGCCAGGCTTAGACGATATCGCGTCAATTAACGCAAGCTTCGGGCTGGCTGATGCCATGAGCGTCGTCTCAAAGTCGGCGACAATGTCCTCGTGTGTGGTAGGGAACGTCAGTGGTATAATGGTCATCCGTAGTCCTGTATTGCTGTCGAGAACCGACCGACAAGCATTCAAGCAGCTGTGGTGGGGTGTTGGATGGCGGTCGAGGGAGAAATGGGCATTCTTACCTCGGATAAGTCGAGCTGAACACAAAAATCTCATCCTCGGGGTTGAATTTGACATTTGCTAGTATCTGACTGACACCGTGTGTAGCGTTCTACGGTGATTTAGATTGAGCGCAAGAAAGCACCCAACTTACCGGCACAAAGACCAGGTCGTCTGTGTCGCAGCGCACCAGCTTGGACAGCCTCCGCCGCGCTTTGTTGAGAGGAGCTTCGTACTCTGCCTCAACATACCACAAGTCGGGGTTGGCTTCGATTTTATCCTGCAGCTTCCTGGAGGAGAGCATAACGTGTCTAGGCACAGTGCCGAATGATCCTAGGCTGCGTCAGAGGTCATGCGAGCGCTTTCAGGCGCAACATACCATGGTTGAGGTTGACTGTGTGGTGCACATAAGTTATGAATCTCATCAATCAAGCAACCCACCATAATCATCGCTCATGCAAAAGTCTTGTCTTCGCTCTCTCCCGAAATCCGAGACTCTGGGACGCGGTGTCTGCGTACGCGAGCCAGAGTCGCTGCCTTCGAATCTCCTCTCGTCGCGGAGGAAGGCAAAGTTCGTTTCACGCAACTGAGCTGCTGCTTCCTCGACGGCGCTGTTGTCGGCTTTGGCGTCGTCTACCTTGACCCATCTGTGCAGCTTCTCTTTGATGAAGGCGTCGAATGTCCACAGCGTCTTGTCCAGTCTGTCACTGCCGTCTCTCCACACGTAAACCTCGCAGTCGACGTCGTCGATGACATCTTCCGCCACATTCGTTGAAGGCTTCCACTGTTCAGTGCAGATCTCCTGTGACGTGACTCTCAGTGCTTTCGTGTGTATTCTATCGTATTCATATCCCTCGAAGCGGTCGAGGAGATGAACGTGCTCATCCGTTAGTCCCTCGATAAGAGCTCCGCGGACAGTAGATTCTTCCCGTGTGAGAGGTCGCTGGAGGATTGCCTCTCCGTCGGTGGTGATAGCTGGGTAATCCTCACCAATTACGTGGTGCCGTGTGTATCCCGGAAGCAAAGCGTTAGATATCGTTAATTGCGCCGTGCTATCCAAATTGAGGACTTTTTTGAGTATCTGCGGCACCATAAGTGTCCCGTAGCACAGAATCGTGCGGGTCCCAGCCGCCTCCGAGCCTGCCTGCTCAGTCATGTAGATTGTGGTTGTTCAAGGTGTTCGTAGTGCTAAGGAAGGCACACAGGAAGCAAAATTATGTACAGAGTAATACTATGAATCAGCTATAGATACAATTCCAAGATTGTGTGTGACACATCTATTGGCCACCGCGCAAACGCAAGACTAAGTGGAGCGTGCTCTCCTTTTGGATGTTGTAATCGGAGAGTGTGCGACCATCTTCGAGTTGCTTGCCTGCGAAGATAAGACGCTGTTGGTCTGGAGGAATGCCCTCCTTATCTTGAATCTTCGTCTTGACGTTATCGATGGTGTCTTGAGACTCGACCTCGAGAGTGATGGTCTTGCCGGTGAGAGTCTTGACAAAGATTTGCATACCACCACGCAACCTGAGAACCAGGTGGAGCGTGCTCTCCTTCTGGATGTTGTAATCGGAAAGCGTGCGACCATCCTCGAGCTGCTTTCCAGCGAAAATCAGACGTTGCTGGTCAGGAGGAATACCTTCCTTGTCCTGAATCTTGGTCTTGACATTGTCGATAGTGTCCTGCGATTCAACCTCCAGTGTGATAGTTTTACCTGTAAGAGTCTTGACGAAGATCTGCATACCACCACGCAGACGCAAAACCAAGTGAAGCGTGGACTCCTTCTGGATGTTGTAGTCTGAAAGAGTTCTGCCGTCCTCTAGCTGTTTACCGGCGAAGATCAGACGCTGTTGGTCAGGTGGGATGCCCTCCTTGTCTTGAATTTTCGTTTTAACGTTGTCGATGGTGTCTTGCGACTCTACTTCGAGCGTGATGGTCTTGCCGGTGAGCGTCTTCACAAAGATCTGCATACCACCGCGGAGACGCAGGACCAAGTGGAGAGTGGATTCCTTCTGGATGTTGTAGTCTGAGAGAGTGCGGCCGTCTTCAAGTTGCTTTCCGGCAAAAATCAAACGCTGTTGGTCAGGTGGAATACCCTCCTTGTCCTGGATCTTAGTCTTGACGTTGTCTATGGTATCTTGCGACTCGACCTCCAAAGTGATAGTCTTGCCGGTGAGCGTCTTGACGAATATTTGCATACCACCACGCAATCTAAGAACCAAGTGGAGCGTGCTCTCCTTTTGGATGTTGTAGTCAGAGAGAGTTCTGCCATCCTCAAGTTGCTTTCCGGCAAAGATCAGACGCTGCTGATCTGGGGGAATTCCCTCCTTGTCTTGAATCTTGGTCTTCACATTGTCGATGGTATCTTGAGACTCGACCTCGAGCGTAATGGTCTTGCCGGTGAGTGTCTGGCGGTGTGTCAGCATGAGTCACGCGGGTGGCGACGAGAAAAATCTCACCTTGACAAAGATCTGCATACCGCCACGCAGTCTGAGGACCAGGTGAAGTGTGCTCTCCTTCTGGATGTTGTAGTCGGAGAGCGTGCGGCCGTCCTCGAGCTGCTTGCCCGCGAAAATGAGACGCTGCTGGTCTGGGGGGATACCCTCCTTATCTTGGATCTTGGTCTTGACGTTGTCGATGGTGTCTGACGACTCGACGTCGAGAGTGATGGTTTTGCCTGTGAGTGTCTGTCCTTGTCAGTGGCGCGGAGATAGGGGGAGTGCGTGGCGTACTTTTACAAATACTTGCATCTGCGGCGTGTGAGCGTGGGCGGAGCGTGCATATTTATTAACGCACAGTTTGTGATCGTTCGTGAACAAGGAGCGATCAGTCATGATCCGACCCCTATCTGCAATATAAATTAAAAATGGCCACCTATGACGACGGCGAGAGCCCTTTCGGTAAATTAAGCCAGACAGCAGCCATGGATGCATTTGGTATTTTAACCAAATCCGGGACGTTTTTCAACAAGAAGAAGTTCGCAAACGATATTGACTTGTTTGATGTGCGTCGCTGCCGCTTTCCCGTGCATTCTGACACCATCTAGAAGTCACAGCGGAGAGATGGCGCGGAGGGGCAGAGCACGCAGCTCCCAAAGGATCTCGATTTCTTCGGCGACTTGAAAACCTCGGCTGATAAAGGAAAGAGGCGGGAGAAGCCTAAGGCTGAGCAGGCGACGGACGAAGTGGCAGCGTACTCCCCACCCAGCCAGGAGGAGGCCAACAGGATGAGGAAGCAGATGCAGGTCAACGTCACCGACAACGCCCAACCGCCGCTGCGCTCGGTGCAGGAGCTCCAGAGTGCGCTCAAGTTTGAGAAGTACCTCATGCGCAACCTCAGCTTCTTGGATCAGTTGACGCCGGTGCAGGCGCAGGGCATCCCGCTCGCCTGTAGCGACAGAGATGTGCTCGCCGTAGCTCCGACTGGTTCTGGTAAGACGCTGGCTTATCTGCTGCCGCTGCTGCACACCCTGGGCGAGCCAAAGAAGGAGGGCTTCAGAGCCGTCATTGTTTCCCCCACGAGAGAGCTGGCTCAGCAGATCAGAAATGAGCTCGCTCGAGTTGGTGTCGGTAGAAGGTGGCGTGTGTCTATCCTCAGCAAAGCCAACCAGGCGACCATGAAGGCAGACCCAGCCACACGCTCGAAGCACGACATCCTCATCTCTACTCCGCTCCGCCTCAAGCACGCCATCGAGACCGGGGAGGTCGACTTGTCCAACGTACGCCATCTCATCCTCGACGAGGCTGATAGACTGCTTGAGATGGGATTCGTGGATCAAGTGGACACTATCGTCGGAGCATGCTCGCACCCTTCGGTGCGCAAGTCTCTCTTCACTGCCACGCTGCCCGCCTCGGTCGAAGAGATTGCGCAGAACATTCTCCGCCTGCCAGTCAGGATGATCGTCGGTCGAAAGGACGCAGCTGCACAGGGTGTCCAGCAGAAGCTCATGTATGTGGGCAGAGAAGACGGCAAGCTGCTAGCTGTCAGGCAGCTCGTGCAGGAGGGTCAGATGAAGCCGCCAGTGCTCATCTTTGTCCAGAGCGTTGAGAGGGCGAACGAGCTCTTCAACGAGCTGGTATACGACGGCGTCAGAGTTGACGTTATTCATGGAGAGCGCTCTGCTGCGCAAAGAGACGAGGTCATCAAGCAGTTCCGTCGCGGTGACGTGTGGGTGCTTATCGCCACAGACGTCCTGGCGCGTGGTATTGACGTGCAGGCTATCAATCTTGTTCTCAACTACGACTTTCCGCAGAGTCCGGCGTCGTACGTGCACAGAGTCGGTCGTACTGGTAGAGCTGGCAGGATAGGACAAGCCATCACGTTCTTTACCAACGACGACGCTCCATACCTTAAGTCTGTCGTAAACGTCATGAAGAGCAGTGGCTGCGAGGTGCCCGAGTGGATGCTTAAGCTCAAGAAACCGAGCAGCAACCAGCGCAAGGCGCTCAAGAAGAGGCCTATCGAGAGAGAGGCCGTCCACGAGGCAGCAGGCACCAAAGTCGGTAGAGATGATGTTAAGAAGCATAAGCAACTCGTTAACGCGTCCAAGCGGAGGAAGGTTGCTGGCGAGAGTGGGACTCGAGGCGAGCCAAGCGGCGCTGCTGGCAATGGCAGCGCAAGCGATGCATCCGAATAGAAGAGTGCTTATGAAGCAGCTTATAGAGTATTATTTAAGTATTTATTAGTGCATTTTAGATAGAAGTGAGTGTAGTGTGGTGTGTTGGTTTGAGCATTGAGGAGGAGACTGCAGTACGCATGCTGGGATAGTAGAGGAGAGTGGGATTATGGGTGATAAGACGTACAACGTCCTTTAGTTGATTCGTTTCGCCTCACCTCCGCTGATAAGTGTGCAAAATGACGACAGCAAGAAGTGTGACGCGTCACTGAAGGTGTGAGATGCATGTAAACTCAATGTGGGTGGCACAAGAAGATATCGTATGACAAAAGAGGCCATCTGCACCATCACTTCCTCTTTATCTCTCTCCACCATGAATACTCATTCGCAGCAAAGGCAGATTTGGATTCGATAAGGCAGCGATAGTGATATCACTCAATTGGTCTAATTGCACATACGTCCGCAGCGTTCCAGTGTTCCTTCCAGCAAGAACAAGCCCCTGAACGCTCTACGCGACCGATGAGGAGGCGAGATGTAGAGCGAGGACGGAGTTATGAGGGTGGGAGCGTGTATATTCGGACTTTCAAGGGTATCAGAGCTCGCTGTGGTGGCTGTATCGCCTAATGCTCAACTGCTCGCTCGAATCGGTCGTTCTTTAACGTTAGCAGCGAAATCTTCAAGTCAAGCAGCGGTTTTACGCATTCGACTAGCGTCCTGTAAAGCCCTACCACCACTAAGCGACAACTCAACTCCTCACTCTTTGCGTCTGTCATAGACCTGTCCAGCACGCTGCAAGCACCACCCCTAGACTACCGCCTCAAATAGTGCAGCTTTCATAATTTACTACTCTCTCTCATTCAGTTCCAACACACTACCTCAACAGAATCCGTTTCGTGGACCTGAGACCTTTTCCGGAAGTATTGAGAGGACGAAGGCGCTTCTTTAGCAGTATACGAGGCAATGGAGAGTCGCCGGCTAGCGGTCTTGACTGGGCATCCCATCTATATGTTGTGCCCTCGCTCTGTCGTACCTCCTGCAGTTCCAACTCACCCAGCACATCTTGATCGGATAAGGATCGGACATGACGGAACTTTTAGGAACGCTTAAATATCAGATAACCATCGCTTCTTCCTTCTTAACTCTCAACAACTTCAAAGTACTCCGCAATGCACTTCTCAACTGCCGCCGTCGCTGCTCTCACCACCACCGCCTTCGCTGCTGCCACGACCAGAGCTGACTGCCACGACTACGTGCTCATCTCCACCAGAGGCACCGGTGAGGAGCAGGGTGAGTGTGTCTGTCTGGTGTAGTATCCCGCTCACATCCCGCTAGGCCCATCCATCGGTTTCAAGGGCATGATCAGCCAGACGCTCGACAAGGTGCCAAACGGCGTCGAGTACGACACTGTCTACCCAGCTGGTGACGACCAGAACACCACAGAGGCTGTGTCAGACATGATCAAGAAGATTGACGATGGCCTCGACTCCTGCCCAGACCAGAAGTACGCGCTCCTCGGCTACTCACAAGGCGCCACCGCCGTCCTCGACACGCTCAACAGCGACGACCTCTCCGCCGCCGCCAAGAAGGTCATCGACGCGGTCGTCTTGATCGGCAACCCATACCGCCTCCCTAACCAAGAGTCGAATGTTGAGGGAGCTGGCTCCGTCAAGAAGACGACTGGCGAGGCCAACACGCTCAGCACGAAGCGCATTCCAAAGGCCTTCGATGAGAGCGGCAAGGTTGCCGACTACTGCTACATTGTGGGTGTAATGCGCGCACCGCTGACCGTACTGACGTGCCGCTAGGACGACTACGTCTGCAACGACCCAGACGCCTCCAAGGATGACGAGACTGGACACTTGAAGTACGGCTCTGACGACACTCTCCAGCACGCCGCTGCTCAGCACCTCATCAAGTACCTCTCATAGAGAGTTGAAGGGGTACAAGTGATAGCTGAATGCTCATCATGTTTACGATAGACTATGGACTTTAACTGATTCGATTTGTGTGTGTGTGTGTGTGTGTGTGTGGAGATGAGTGATGTAGCGAGAGCTAGGGGAAATGGGAAGCTCTGAGAACCCTCCTTTACTACTTTTGAGCGGAGGCGATCTTGTTTGCGCGCCGCGCTACTGCTGTGACGCCCACACCTTCTTTGTCAATGACGATCACCGCCGGTCACAGAAGATCAGGAGATGCAGTCGAGTGCGCTGACACCGACGTGAGGTTAGGTTAGGGTTAGGTTAGGTTAGGGGGGTTAGTTAGGTTAGGGTTAGG
>SPNW01000073.1:0-45006 GCA_004918325.1 Wallemia hederae
TAATTAAATAGAGGGGGTTTATTTATGATTATAAGTTTATAGGTATTTTATGAGCTGGTAGTTTAATGGTAGAACGTACAGCCGATAACTGTAAGGTATTAGGTTCAATTCCTTTCCGGCTCATTAATAGTAAATATGTAAAAAAGAATGTTATTATATATATATATATTTTGACTATTAATCAATTAAATTAATAAAATATTAAGGGTGTCGTACAACGGCAAGTATATCAAATTCCAAATTTGTGGATGGTGGTTCGATTCCGCCCACCCTTGGATAAATAAGATATATAATCATAAAAAAGAAAAAAATTAATAAAATAAAATTAAATAAAATAAATATACATGTTATATATGTCATTCATACATTAAATAATTTATAAAAAGAGATAAAAATATTAAATATAATAAGGTTATAAAATAATATAAAATAATTAATAAATAATAATAATAAATAAAGGTATCATAAGCATATGGAAATAATTGTTAAGTAATTAAAGGATTTACGATGGATGTCTTGAGGTTTAATCTTTGAGAGGTCAATAGTACCAAAAGTGTATTTTATTAATAGTTTTGAATACACATTCTCTGGTGAAAACTTTGTTTTATTTACTTCGGGAACAGAATCATCTAATTACCGAAAGGAAAAGAAATCAACCGAGATATTGATAGTAACGGCGAGTGAATTCAATAAAGCCTTTCTAAAAATAAATTAAATAATATTTTGGAATAAATAATTTAAATAATCAGTTTGAAACTGACAATATAAAGTGATAGTCTTATATTTAGTTTATTAATAGATATATAATAAGTAATATGGGTAAAACTGTATGAATATTCTTATTAATTTAAGAATAAATAAGGAGTTATCATCTTCTAAGGCTAAATATGATTAAATCATCAATAGTGAAGAGTAACGTGAGTGAAAGATGAAAAGACAGTCGATGACTTGTGAAAAAGATCCTGAAATCGTAAATCTATAAGCAGTCAGAGTCTAATTAAGAAATTGGATGATGATGTACCTTTTGCATAATGAGTCAGCGAGTAAATATTAATAGCAAGATATAGTAGAAGTCCTAGTGAAAACAACTTAATCATATAAAATGGTTATGGTATAAGTTATTAGTATTTGACCCGAAACCTTAAGATTTAGCCATGGTCAGATTATTTGGATCGAACAGGTGAGTGTTGCAAAACTCTCTGATGAACTGTGGCTGGCGAAGTGAAAGACAAATCTGTTGAGGATAGCTGGTTCTCCACGAAATATATCTTAGTATAGACTGTAAACAAATTCTAATCATGTACAGCACTGATATTCATATCAATTATTGATTAAATAGGGGGGTTTTTAAAACTCTACCTTTGAATGTTAACCTCGGAATTGGTTAGAATGATATTACAGATTCAGACTATTTGTGATAAGGTGGATAGTCAAAAGGGAAACAGCCCTGAACACATGTTAAAGTTCTTAAATTAATATTAAGTGAACGTAAGGATGTTTTAATTCGATGACAGTTATGAAGTGTATCTGGAAGTCGTAATCTAATAATGAAAGTGTAACAACTCAATAACCTATTGGTATTTTATTTAGAAATAAATAATTTACTGAATTAAAGCGCCGAAAATTCATAGGATCTTTAAATATTATACTGATACTGTGTTTACATATTAAATTATATGTAAGGTAGTGGAGTGTTCTATTATAGGACGAAGGTTAGTTTTTTATATTAACTGGACTTAATAGAAGTAATAATGCTGATATGAGTAACGTAATAACAGGTTAAATCCTGTACCTCTAAAGCGATAGGTTTCTTATTAAATGTTAAACAGAATAAGTTTAAACGGTCTCTAAGGTTAATAAACTTATGTTTATAACTGATGAGCAATTTATATAAAAAGTTTTAATAATAAAACTCAAGAAAATGTATAAATATTCACCGTACTAAAAACCGACACAGGTTCGCACATAGAGTATATCAAGAGGTGAATCAATTACCCTTAAGGAACTCGGCAAATTGCACTCGTACGTTAGACAATAAGAGTGACCACATTAAGTGGTATCATACAATCGGGACCTGCGACTGTTTCCCAAAAACACAGATCTCTGCAACGATTAATTTCTTAGTATAGGGATCGAGTCCTGCTCAGTGCCAAGACGCTAAATAGATGACTCTAATTAATAGTTAGGGAAGTCTTATAACGTCTGGTAAACAGCAGTCTTAACTATAAGGATTCTAAGGTCAGCAAAAGATATAAAAAATCTTCATCAATACAATGAAATAATAATAAGTATTGAATACATGCTGCCCAGTTATAAATAATTTATTAACTGAAAATCTGACTTAATAATAAAACCTAATTATATTAGTAATTTATTATGATTTTTATAAATCATCAGAGACTATTTGTCAGAGATTTAATTTTTAGAAGAGTGAATTTTTTTATTCTTATATGGTTAAATTATAATATAGTCCAGAGTAAGTCTTTTGGCTTATTTATTAGAGCGAAATTCCTTGGCCACTAATTATGGTCCTGCATGAATGGAAGCACGATGGGTCCACTGTCTCAAGGGTAAGTTCAGTGAAATTGGAGTGGTCGTGAAGATACGATCTAACTGCAGATAGACGGGAGTGCGACCTGAAAAGGTTTAATATGGATTGTAATACTTTTATATGTAAATATATAAATTGTTATTACCAGATAACTCAAATCTCGAGCTCAATATTACATGCATTAATAGTAATATTTTTGTGTGAAGCTAATATATTAATCCATTTTTTGGATATAAAGAGCTAGGTATCTAAGGTTAACGAACAGTGAAACCATTTTAGAAGCATTAAATAGTAGAATATATAAGTTTTCTCGTATCTTATATTTGAGTATTCGATGACTATTAGTAATGTATAGTGGTAACCTAAGGATACTATGTCCATATTAAGCAACAGGGTAAGCCCTATATTGTCCTAGTTAAATAGAAGATTATAAAATAAAAATTATAATTATAATAAATAATAACAGGAAGTTTAATTGAGAAATTAAATATACAATAGAGGGTAAAGGACTGATTAAAAAGCGAATGTCTAATTGTAATGATTAGAATAGGTATTAGTATACTAACTTGAAAAAGTGCTGACTTAATCAGGTCAAATTAATAAATATAAAAATAGGTAAAAATAAGACGAGAAGTCGTAATTTTAATTTGATAAGAGCCGTATGCTATGAAAGTAGCAAGTACGGTTCCGTGGAGGGGAAAATTTAGTAATAAATCTACCTATTCCGACAGACCCTATGCAGCTTTACTGCAGCTAACTATTGTAATAGTAAAAATTATGTTCAGGGTAGATGGTAGTGTATATTAATTTATATACGTTGATGAGACACCATCCTTAATTTTTCACTATTATTCACCTATTATTATGGAACAGTAGTTAGTGGGTAGTTTGCTTGGGACGAGCTTCTCTTAAAAAGTATCAGAGAAATGCAAAGTAAAACCAAGTTCGGATGGAAACCGAAAGATTGTTGTAAATCTAAGTTAATGTAATAGTTTAAGTTTTGCTGACTGTGAGACCGATAGGTCAATCAGGTACGCAAGTAGGTTATAGTGATCCGCTAGTTCCGTATGATTGGGCTAGCGACAATTAGATAAAAGCTAGGTCTTATTAATTTATAGTTTTATATTCAAGATACCTCAGTTATATTTATTTCAATAAAAACTTATTGACAGAATATAAAAAAAAAATAAAACAATTATAATTTTTAAGCGTGGCCTTAATCATTGATTAAGAATATAATTTAATGCTAGAATGTATTGTAGTTTATATAACTAGTTATAATACTTAGAATGTTATATATAATATACAAATTAGCAGTTAAAATAATTAATTAAGAGATTTTATATTATAGCTTATTTTTAATAATAAGTATGAATAAATCCGTGTATAATCTTTAAATAGATTTTTTAGTAGACGCTAGGGATAACAGCTTTATCCCCGGAGAGAGTCCATATTGTCCCGGGGGCTTGAGACCTCGATGTCGACTCATCCTAGCTCAGGTGTGCATCAGCACCTAAGAGTTCAACTGTTCGTTGATTAAAAGGGTAAGTGTACCCAATTATTTAGAAATAAATGATAAAAAACACTTCAAACTATATGAGATATAATTATAATACTCATACCTCCTAAAAGAGGCTAGAGACTTTACTTGAAGATTCCATAAAATATATATTAAAAAATTAAAAATTATAATAAAATGGAATATGACAAAGTCCGTTTAATGAATTTAATAGAGTTCATTTAATTGACGCGAGTTGGGTTCAGTACGTCGTAAGACAGTACGTTCCCTATCTTCTGCAGTAATAATATGTTAATGTCAGAGCATTATCTAGTACGAAAGGACCGATAAATGATCTATCTCTGGTGACACAGTTGTAATTTATATTGCATTTGCTGTTAAGCTAAATAGATTTGTGAGAAGTTCTGAATGCATCTTAAGAACGAAACCAACTGACGGAAACATACTATTCTATTAATTTAGAATAAAAAGAGGAAGACTACCTCTATAGGCAAATAATGTTAATTCGTAAGAATGTAGTTTGTTTGTACTAATTTTTTATAAATGACTTAACAATTACATATGCTCCATCTTCTTTTTGAAAATTAAAAAGAATTAAAAACACAAAAATAATAATTAAAAGAAAAAATTATAAAATTATCAAAAATTTAAATAGATTTATATAAGTATACTATATAGTATTATATTTGTAGTATAATTTAGTATATTTTTATTAACTTTGATACATGTCATGCATACATTATTATAAGAATATTAAATAAAAATTGTTACTACTATTATTTATATTAATTTTTATATCTAGTATATTAATTAAGTTATTAGTCTATACATTAATACTTAAATATTTAACAGTATACTATTTATATATTTGGATTTATAATAGTGTTTCAATATGCTACAAGGTGATCAATGTCATTCATACATAATATATTAATGGTTGGTTTTTATAGTATAAATAAAATATAGGTAATGAATCGTTAGTAGTCATCTCTAATTTAAGAGTATGTTAATTATAATCATCAACTATGATCCAAGCAGCTAAATTTATCGGTGCTGGTCTAGCTTCTATCGGACTATGTGGAGCCGGAGTAGGAATTGGAATGGTTTTCGCAGCTCTAATTAACGCTGTATCTAGAAACCCTTCTCTTCGTGGACAACTATTCTCTTACTCTATTCTAGGATTCGCTCTAGCTGAAGCTACAGGGCTGTTCGCGCTGATGGTAGCCTTCTTAGTACTATTCTCATAGTAGGAAGTAATACCTAATTTGATATATAAATATCATTTCTAGCAAATATTTACTGAAAAGTATTTATTTGTTAGTTGTCATCTATACATTAATTTTTAAAAATAGATAAAAAATATAGTAAATTATAGTTATTAATATAAAAATAATTTATAATCTTTTAAATACTATTTATGTTATTTAGTGATAATAATGGTTATTAAATATGTCATCTATACATTAATATATAAATTTGATTGTCTTCTATATATTATTTATACCCCTAAAGTAATTATTTAAAGTATAATTTAAATTTTTTATAAATACTAATATTAAAGGTTTTATTGATTTTATTTTATCATAGTATTTTTTTCTGTCATTTATACATTAATTATTAAAAAATCAAAGCAATATAGTAAATTATAGTTATTAATATTAAATTATTATTATTAATCTTAAAATAATTTATAATCTTTAAAGGCTATTTTTAGTATATATGTAATAATGATTATATAATCTGTCATTTATACATTATTTATATCCCAGTATTAAAAAATTAGTAAATATTCAAATATATTAATAAAATTTTATAAATAATTATATTTAAAGTCTTATTGATTTTTATTTATTATAGTATCTACGTATATTTAAGTTAATTAATTAATATTATAATAAAAAGGGGTATAATTAATTTTATTTAGTAGTGTGATTAATATATATAATTAGTCAGATTTATGATCAGTGTGAGTAACAGTGAGGATTTGGTATCTATTTTTGAATAGTGTTTTACCATTTTTCAGACCTTTAATGAGTGTAGATCTACTTAATTGTAAATCTTTAGCTAATCTGTACATAGATAGACTAACTTGTACATTATTATCATAATTATTATTATTTTGATCTAATAAATCCGTCCATTCTACTACAACACTAGGTCTAATAGGTTTAATTCTATTAAGTGCATGTAAAGATAGTAAATTTTTACTAAATTCAGAATGAGTTTTACCATAAAAATGATTTCTATTACTCTTCATATTAATTGATCTTTGAATATAAGGGAATTTATGTTTTCTAGAATTGGTAGTAGTAGATGTAAGATTATTAATTTGTAATTGCGAATTAAGTGAAGGTTTAAGTGTTTCTAAATAAAATTTTTCATAATGTAAAATTAAGTTTAAATCTGATTTATTAAATTCTTTTAAAACACAAAATTCAAAATTATCAATACCATATAATTGCATATTTTGGACTACTTTAGTACTTGAATTATATTTTTTATAAGATTTTGATAAGTAACTAAGTGCTCTTTTTCTTAAATTTAAAGAACGACCAATATATAAATCATCGGTAATCTTATTAACCCATGCATAAATTCCACCTTTCCCATAAACTAGATTATAAAATTCCATATTTTCCCTTAAATTAATAGTAGAAAATTTATATAATGGAATAATATTATTATTGTGAAGTAATTTCATGATTAATTTTTATTTTACTACAATACAAATAATAGGTCTTAACTATTAATGTACAAAACTTTTATATTTTCCTAAAAACAATTAACGTATCTAAGTATTTACCTCGGTAAATTATACTTTTAACAAGTACTATGAATTAAAAATTTAATCCAATACCTTTATATAGGGTATAAATAAATATAAATAATTTGGTATATATACAATAAAAAATATAAATTAAATAATTAATATATTAATGTATAGATGACAATCAAGTTTATATATTAATGCATATAAGACTATTTTATTAATCATTATTATATTTACAATTTCTATAATATATAACCATTATATATATATATTATGTTCATATTTAATTATCATACAATATACACTATTATACTATATATACTATTAGATTACACATATAATAATATTCTTACTATATATACCTGATATTATAACTTATATACTATACCTATATATATATACTATATATTACCATTATATTATATTCAGTATTTAACTATTTTTTTACTATACTTATGTTTTTTAATTTTACACTATATTGTACACTCTTTATCCTAATTATTACTACACCATATTATACATACTATCTTTATCTATACTTATTACAATATATATATTAATCTATTATCATTATTATTACACTTATATATACATTATTAATTATTAAATAATTTTAACTGATATGTACCTATTATAGTTATATTTTATTATATTAATCTTATATTTACTAATTATATACTATTGTCATTAATATAACTCTTATATATACTTATTATATAATTATTATTTATATTATACTTATTATATACTTATTTTTTATATAAATCTGTATTACACTAATATATACTATATTTTTTATTATTTTAATACTTACTATATAATATTATTGTCATTACGATTTACATATATATACTTAATCTACACATATCAATTTATACTTATTGTATTTTACCTATTATATACATAAATAAATTATTATTTATATTAACCTTATTCTATACTTATATTATTATATAAATACTATTACACTTATATCTACTATTATATATAAAAAAATTATTATTACTCTAATATGTACTATTTTTATTATAAATAGATATTACATTTATATATACTGTATTACTATATAACTCTTAATATTATTCCTATATATACCATATATTTATATTTATTATATTATTCTAATATCTACATATAGTATTATTAATGATTATTGTTCTAATCTATACTATATCTTATTTATTATTATATTATAGTTTATATCTACTATAATCATTTATATATTTATTTACCCTATTATATACTTTATACTAATAATTAATTTATTTTAGCCTTATAATACATATATTAATAATAATTTATATATACACTCATATATACACTATACTATTATTATCTATATAACCCTATACTATACTATATATAAGATTATACACTATTATACATATATATCAACTATTACTAATATCAACTATATATATACTATATTATTATATTTGTTATTCTATCATCAATTATTAATATACTACTATTAGATAGATTATATAACTACATTTATTTATTTTTATTTAATTATTTCATTTATTCTCGAATATACTTATGTACTATAATCATTTATTATATTATTCTTATATCTACTGGTATAATACAATTATCTATATAACTCTTAGATATACTTATTGATTAATATCCTGATAATTACTCTAATATATACTATATTTATAATTTATATTTAACTTATATACCTATATATCCATATATATTTATATAATATATACTTATATCTATATATTTCTATTCGCATAGATTATACACTTTTATACATATATAATATTTTTATTTAAATTATCATACATTATACCATTATTACTCATAGATATTATGATATTGATATTATTTTTATTTACACTATATTATACTATTATCTAGATTATTACACTTATATGTACCTATTAATTTACAATTTTTCATATAATTCTAATATATACTAATAGATTTATATTATTACTATTACTCTTATATTACTTAGATTATCCACTATATCTTATCATTATTATATAATATACTTATTATAAGACTTTATTATACTTTAATCAATTAAACTAATTATTACATTATATCTTATATACTACTAATATATAAATATAACCTATATGTATTATTAATTAATTATTATTAATACACTATATTATTCATTATAAATTATACCATAAAATTATACTAACATATACTAATTTATATCATATCAGATTATTATACTTATATATACTAGTTTATTTAATATCACATCAATAATAACCTATTATTACATTATAAACTTATACTATTATTATAACTATTATTACACTTATAGATACTGTACTATACAATAATATTAATTATAACTATTATATACACTACTCTTAAATTATTATTTAAATTACTCTAATATATACCATTACATAACTATATTAAGTATTATCCTTATATATACTTATATAACAAAACCATTGTTATAATACCTTTATCTACTATTATATTATTAATTAAATCTATAACCTATATCTACTATAATCTATTTTTATATTTATTATAATACCTATATCAACTAATATCTATTAACATAATTACTATTATTCCCATATATACTATTATACAATACTAATAACTATTACTCCTATAGATACTAAACTATACAATAATATTAATTATAATTCTTATATACACTATTAAATTATTATAGTTTAAATTACACTTATATATACTTTTATTAAATTTTATTAATGTATAATCATAGGATAATATATTAATTTATTGGTTATTAGGTTATTTTATATAATGTATAAATGACTATCTATTGTATTAATGACTATCTATTATATTACACCTATTATAGCTTATAATTTTATATTAATTTATTTTACTCTTATATGTACATATCTCATTACCTTATTATTTTTATACATATATATACTTATTGTATCATAATTATTTATATAACACATATATATACCTATTTTATTTTAATTTATAATATAACACTTATATCTACTAAAGTAAATAACATATATTATATTACTACTATTCTATACTAGATTTATAATTTTTTTTTAATAACAGTTATTATATACTATATTATTCATATATTTAGATTATCCTTACATTATACTATATTATTTATATTTATTAGATTCTATTATATCTATTATTATACTCTATATGTACTATATCATACCCAATATACTTATATTATACCAATATTATAGATTATATAATTATATACCTATTATATCCATATTAAATATACTATTATTATATATCCATTATATCCATTATATTAATACAATTATATCTATACTTATTATAACTATTCTATACATATTATTATTACTATTAATATTATATCTATATTATACTACTATTATTTATACCTACTATTATAAACTATATAATACTATTATATAAATATATATTTAATTATACTCATATTATACTATATCTATATATATAAATTATTATACACTATAATATACTAGATTATTTATATTGAAAAATTAATTACATTTCTACTATTAGATAGATTATATAACTAATATATTTATTATTTTATTATATTAATAAATTATAGAACTATTATTTACATATATTTTATTTATATTTAGATTATCATACATTATACCATTATTATTCATATATGCTATGATATTGTAATTATTTTACTATATATACAACTATTAAAAATTATATTTCATTATATTACTATATATACACTTATATTATAATAAATTTATTATACTTACTGTATATGCTACTACCTTTAATTTATCTTATATTATTATTATATAATATATATTGCCATTAATTTACACTATGGATAACACTATATATTACTATGATTATATTATAGTTAAAATTATACTATTTTTTACATTATAAATTATAATAAATATAACACTATATTTTACATATTTTATTATATATTAATATAATCTCTCTATTATTACCATATTCACTGAGTCTAACACTATATTGTACATATTCTAGTACACCATATTATTACACTATATATACTTATACTAAATTAGATGAAATTTAACTCCTATATTTACTTAATTAATTATTTATAATTATTATTACTCTTATATATACTATTACTATATTAAATTAAAATTTCACAAATATCATCTGTATTATACATATATTATATAATTCATTATTTATATCATATTTATATACTAATATTATACAATATCAATTATTATATACTATATCTACCCATTAATTATATATACTTATATATTATACTATATATTACTTATACTCTATAATAAATATAATTACACTATATTATACCTATATTTTACAGTCAACTAAATTTATACAACTATTATAACCATATTATACTATTAATTTATAACTATAATACCTTATATCTACTATCATATAATACAATAATTAATATTTTCCTATATATACTACTATTTAAAATCATGTTACATTATATTACTTTTTATACCTATATTTATATATATTATTTTACACTTACTATATACTTATAAATATTTAAATTATTATTTTACTCAAATATGTACATATGATATACAAAATTATTTTTTACATATATATACTTATTGAATCCTAATTATTTATATAGCACATATATATACCTATGGTATTATTAATTAATATATAATACTTATATCTACTTAATAATTTTTAATGACATTAAACTTATATATACTAGAATATTATTATTAAAACTATTATTCTTATACCACTTATATATACACTATATCATAACATTGTTGTAATATACCTTATTCTATACATATATTTTATAATTATATTAAATTGTACTTATAATTACATCATATATTACATTCTACCATATATATAAATATAACCTATATCTATTTTAAATTATATTATACATAAATATTATACTATATTATACCATTATACATTTATTATATCTATTATTACCCTATATATACTTAAATTGTATTAACTATTATTAATACCTATATATGCTTATTTGATTTTTTATATAATTTATATTACTATTATATACACTATTTTATCATTATAATTACAATTATTCTAGTATATACTATTATGATATAATATTTCATATTACCCCTATATATACCAATAAAAATAATTTATAGAATACTCTAGATCTGCTATTATATTATATTATTTATAATTATTCCTATATCTACTACTATATATATATATAATTTTAATACTTATATCTACTATTATACAATACAATAATTAATATTATTCCTATAGATACTATTATATTATTATAATTATTGTTACACCCTATAGATACTATATATTATTACTATTATTCTTATAATACATATATTATACCACTATATACCATTATAATCATATGTCTACTATTTATACTATAGTTATACCTATATAACACTATAAGATACACTATATACCATATACTACATATATATAATATTATATTAAATTATTCTATCAATCAATTATTAATATACCACTATTAGAGATATTATATACTAAATTTATTTTATTATATTTTTATTCTTACTATTTTTTTTATTTACACTATGTTATACTATTATTTATAATATTATTCTTATATCTACTATTACAATTCAATTTACAATATAACTCTTAGATATACTTATACATTAACATCAATATGATTACTCTTATATTACTTAGATTATATACTATATCTTAATATTATTATATAATACAATTATTATTATACTATATTTTACCATTTTTTTCATTATAAACTTATTATAAGACTATCTTTTACTTTATAAAATTCATATGAATTTTAATACTTTATTATACCTATATAATTTTATTATTACTATAATACCTTTATATACTATTATATTATACAATTGTTATATAAATAATTATTACACTATATTTATCGTATATATTCTTACTATCTTTTATATATTCTATTTACTGTAATTACTACTATTAACCTTATATACTTTAACTGTAATTATACACTATATATTACCATTAATTATAAATACTTATAGATTATACTATATTTTACAAGATACTATATAATAATTAATATAAAACCATACTATACATATTTTATATATTCAAAAAAGATATACTAGATTATACTACTATAATCATGATATTATACTTACTATATACTATTACGTATAATTATTGTAATATACTCTTATTATATACTACATTTTACTTAATGATATATAATACCTTTTTTATACTATATGATACCAATATTATATAAATTATTATTATAACAATATATTGTACTTATTTGATAATAGTCATTATTAAACTTTATTATACCATATATTATTATAGTTATTATAACACTATATATTACTACTATTTTATTGTATTTAGAAATAATACTATATCTTACATTATTAATTATTATTTAAAATTACATTATATCTTACAATACTATATTATATTAATATAACCCATATCTACTATATATATTATTCTTATATTATACTTACCGTATGTACTATTATTATACTATATTAAATATATTTACTATATTTATTTATTTGTACAGGATATATTATTTATTATTATTATACACTATATATTACTACTAAACATATATATTTATAAATTATACTATCTTTTACATATTTTATTCAGAATCATTATTACCACATATTATACATAATATATAAATACATCTTAAATACATTATATTGTACACATTATATTTATTTTACTAAATATACTATATTATACTATTATTATACAAATAATTATTATTAGGCTATATTATACTTTACTATATAGTTTATAATTATTACCTAACATATACTTATTATATATAACTATTATTAGCTCCTATACATACTTATTCTATCCTAAAAATTATTATTACTCTTACATATACTATACTGTCATCATAATTATAATTACTCTAATATATACTATTATAAATAGAATTATTTATACTATCCCTTATATATACTATTATATTATAATAATAACTGTTACTCATATATACTACTATTTATTGTTTATCTAATATTATATAATACCATACCACTTATATTTATGGTATTATTTAGAGTCATTTATACATTAATATAATTTTATATATTATAACTATTCTATATATATATTTACACCTATTTTATTATATTAGTATTATCTATATTATACTTAGTTTCTATATATCTATATATTATAACTATTTTTATGTACATATATTCAATTAATATTTATATTACAATAACCCTATATATTACTATTATCATATTTAAGTTATTATTATACTATATTTTACATAAAATTTATTTATTAACATAACACTATAATGTACATATCGTGGCACATCCTATTATTACACTAGATGTACTTATTATTATATTTTAATTTTTATCCAGTATACACTAGTAAAAATAATTTTTTAAATAACCTTAATATGTACTATTACTATATATTATCAATAATATAACTATAATATCACTTTATACACTATATATTATACTATTCATTATTTATATCATATTTATATACCGATATTATACAATATTAATTATTATATACTATATCTAGTCATTAATTATATATACTTATTAATTATACTATATATTACTTATACTTTATAATAAATTTAATAACACTATAATATACCTATTATTATAAACTATAATTATACTATTATTATAACCATATTATACCATAAATTAATATTACACTACTATTATAATCATATTATTACAAATAAATCATTACAATTATTATTACTCTTATATATACTATCCAATCATTATAATTACAATTACTTTAATATATACTATAATAAATAGAATCATTACTACTATCTCTTATATATACTATATCTATATAATAATAACTATTACCCCTATATATACTATTATTAATAGAATTATTACTACTATCCTTTATATATACTATTATAATAAAAATCATTATTATTATACCTATATCTACTATTATATAATAAGTTACTATTTTACCTATCTCTAGTATCAATAAAACTATTATTTATATTATTCCTATATATACAATTATGTTGTTAGAATTATTATTACACGCTATAAATACTATGTATTATTTATATATAACCCACTACTATTATAATTAATATAATATACTTAATATATATACTTTATTTATTAAATTATACTATATCTTTTAATTATAACCAACATCTACTATTAATATTAATATTATACTATACTTACTATATTTACTATTACGTATAATTATTATACTGTATCTACTATATATCATATCATTACAATTACTATTACTCTTATATGTACCATTATAAATAGAATTATCACAACTATCCCCTATATATACTATTAGACTATACTAATAACTATTACTCCTATATATACTATCATATTATACTCTAATAACTACTATTACTCTATAATACTAATATTCTACCATTATATACTATAAGAATCATATATCCTCTATTAATACTATATTATACCTATATAACACTATAAGATACACTATACACTATAGATTACATATATATTATATTATATTAAATTATTTCTATCATCAAATATTTATATTACTACTATTAGAGATATTATATCTGTTAATTATTTATTTTTATCAGTTTATTTTTATTAATATAGGGTACATTAATATTATCATTAATATTATAATTATTTAAACTGTCATAATAATATAGAATAATGCATATATTTATATTAAATGTGTGATTTAGGGTCATAATTTAATCTTTATAAGTAGTCATTTATACATTAGTAAATATAGTTATCTATACATTAGTAAATTTTAAAATAATTAACCTAATTATACTAGTGATTAATTAATTGATAATATATTTATTAAATCCTAAATTATTGAAATTTATACATTGTTTTACATTAAAAATTTTAGGGATATATAATAATAAGTAATATAATTATATTTAAAGGTAAATAGGTTAAGATAGTTTAATTATATAATGCAAATATGCTGAAATTGGTAGACAGGCTCGTTTTAGGTACGAGTGACAGTTATGTCATGGCGGTTCGAGTCCGCCTATTTGTAATAAATTAATATTATATAAAGAAATAATAAAAATATAAATGTTAAAGTCAGTATTATTTAATTTAATTTAATTTTTTATTTAATTAGTGCGTCTTTAGCTAAACGGTCAAAGCGTCCATCTACGAAATGGGAGAATTACGGTTCGATTCCGTAAAGGCGTTAAGAATAACCTTAATTGTAACCCTAATCAACAATCCAATGAAATTATAACCTTAATCTACAATATTAATTTGATTATAACCTTTAATATATAAATATTTATATAATTATAACTATAATATACGTTATTTAGAAATAGTTATCGGTATTATATAATAATTTGTTAATGGTAAAATAAATATGTTTAATTCAAGTAATAAAAATATATTAGTTATATAATCTATCTAATAGTAGAAATAGTATATAATGAGTGATATAATTGATAATAATAATAGTTATAAATCTTATATATATAGATATAGTTGATATTAGTAATAGTTGATATACTATAGTATGTATAAGATAGTGTAATATAGTGTGATATAATTAATATAGTAATAAATAGAGATTATATAGTGATATAGTGTAATCTAGTGGTAATATAAATAATATTTAGTAATAGTATAACTGGTAGAATATAGGTATATAATAGATAAAATAATTATAAATAAATATAAATGGTATAATAAGGTTTAAATAGATATGATATAGTATTTATAAGTAATGGTAATGTAGAAGATGCAATATTTGTTAACCATTTATCTTTTAGATGAATTACATTTTCACCTCTCTGTTCAAATTCAGTCAGATCTAGATCTTTTCCAATTGATCTTGCTTTTACAATTTCAACATTGTCCTGAGTTAATAGATGATATAATTTAGGTGCTAGACCAGATTTAATTCTGTGTTCTAATTTCAATTGTCCAATATTATCACCTACAATATTTTCAGGTAAAGGATTAGCTGATACTAAACTATCAGTATCAGTATAAAAGAACTCATTATTAGATAATAAAAGTTTATTCATATGCATTCTTGCATAAGCAGTTGTAGCTGCAGCAATAGGTAATGATTGTTTAACTTTAGAATTGCTATGATCATGTCTTAAAAGATTTAAATCGAACTCCTCTCCAGTTAACGTTGATAAATTAACATCAGGTTTACCAGAATAAGTTACAATTGAAAAGTTATCATTTAATGATCCAACACTCAATACTTCATGAGTTTTAATCAGATATTCTAATTTCTCATTACTTACAATATCAGTGATATTCCAATCTTGTTTCATACCTAGACGTCCATATAATGAATTTAATAACATTTTATACATAGATCTTAGTGCTCCTTTACTTGTTAGTTTATGGGCATAACAAAGTTCAATATAATCATTAAAAATATTATTTCCCTTTTCAAAATTATAACCAAAATGAACATTAATTTTGTATCCATTATCAACAGCCTGTTTAAGTTCTTCAGTGAAGTACCATCCAGACCATGTTATTATATCGTCCATACATTATAATTATATGTTTATTTATAACTTTATTATACATTACTACAAAAAAAAAATTATTATAAATAGGGGTATAAAAAGATATTTATATAAAGTACAATAACTAAGTTTATTATTTAATATATTAATATATTGATATGAATTTTATAATAACACCCTATAATTTATATTCAGTTTTAAAGATATAACTTTTTGATTACTTAATAAAGCATTTTATAGTTTAAAGATTCTAAATAAATAATGAGTATAAACATTATCAATTTATTATTTACTGTAAAACTTAGATAATACATAAAATTTAAAGAATAATTTATAAATCTTATTGTACTATATAATAATTAAAATGTAGAAATTTCCTTATTTGACAATAATTATACTAGAATATAATAATATATTATATAAATACTAGAATAAATGTATTTAATATTAGAATTAAATGATAATATGTCAAATTTTTTAAGTTGTTATTATATTAGTTATGTATTTATAGTGGATGAGATCATGGATTCGAACCATGTGCCTTCTATGCCACATATAGACGCTCTACCGATTGAGCTAATCCCACCGTTAAGTATATAAAGTATATAAAAAAATATATCCCAAAATATATCTATAAATATCTATTATATTTATATTACTACCTTTAATAATACATAAAATTATTTATTTATTACTATTTTTACTTATATATTATTTAAATAATATTTATTACCCTAATAATACATATATTTATACTAATACTTATATAATTAATCTATACTTTAAATTATTTATAAACCCTATATATTACAGTTAGTTAATATTTATCTTATTAGTTAATCCAATATTTATATTATTAAGTATATATCCATTATAATTATATATTTAGATTATATATTACCCTTATATATTAAGTTTAATCTAATATATGTCAAGTATACATTAAATATATTACCATATATAAGTTATTATTACTTACTATTTATTCTATATTATATTTGTTAAAATAATTATACTATCTTATTAGGTCCTATACTAACTATTAATAATAATGTATCTTATAATTAATCTTATATTATTTAATTATACCTTAATATACTATTAATACTGATTATAAATGATATTTTAGAATCCTTATCGCTAATACTGCTGATTATATCTGTATAAAAATATATTGTACAAATCGACATAATTTTATTTAGTAAAATAATAAATAATATGTAAAAATTAGTTTATTAAATAAGAGCTCATAATAATATTTAAGAATAATTTATATAAAAGTGGATAATCTATATTGTCGTCTATACATTATATATAAATAATGATAATTTATTGTATGAAGGGGTATTATAATTTTAATTTGATAATAATTATAATATTTGTGTCCCCTAATAGGTTACTATGAACCCCAGTAATAGATACTTACGTAAAGAATTAGCCATACTACGTCAACGAAATCGTTTGTAAAGAAATAAATATATTTCTAAATAACGGACTTTTTCTTAATATAAGAATATACCCTTATATTTATATGTAAAGTCTCTAAGAATATAATTCTGTCTGCAAATAAATAATAATTTAGATTATTACTTTAAAGTACTAAAAAATAATTATAACACTAGACATTAGATAAAATGGACATCTATTTAAATAATAAGTTTATAAATAGTGAGGCATTTTTGTTGTTTGCCAATATAAAATTGCAGATTCGTAACCAATGTGGTGATGGTTAGTTAAGTGGTATAAAACTAATCTTACAGCTCCTACAATAATAAATAGGTTACCAATAATTACATGGATAGCATGTAATCCAGTAGCAGCATAGAATGTAGATCCATATACTGAATCAGACATAGAGAATGGAGCAGTACTATACTCGATATATTGACAATATGTGAATAATAATGCTAATACAACAGTAAGAATATTACCAATAATAGCTCCTTTTCTATCTCCTTGGATTAATGAATGATGTGCCCATGTAACAGTAGCACCACTAGATAATAGTAATACTGTGTTTAATAATGGTAATGCGTAAGGATCTAGAGCCTCAATACCTTGAGGTGGCCATACAGCTCCTAATTCTACAGTAGGTGATAATGCACTATGGAAGTAAGCCCAGAATACACTAACGAATACAAATACTTCAGATGTAATGAATAATGCTGTTCCTAATGTTAAACCATGTTGAACAGCTACAGTATGATCTCCTAATAATGTACCTTCTGTAACTACGTCTCTGAACCATAAAATCATAACTGTTGTAGTTAAGAATAATCCTAATGTTAACATGTAACCTGAATTAGGAAATGAATGGAAATATAACACTGCTGAAATAGCAAATGTTAATAATGCAAATGATGTTAATAGCGGCCAAGGACTTGGATCTACTAAATGATATGGGAAAGGTTGAAATTGGTGTCTTTTAATAGCGTGCATTTCAAAAAAATCATAATAATTATTATGCAAACATAGAAATAACTTAAAATTTTTAAATTATTCTATAACCTAAAATTTCCAGTAACACAATATTATAAAAAGGTTACTGAATGCAGAATACTCATCTACAATAAGTGAATAGAAGAATTGAACTTCAAAAAACCATTTTCACTAATAAAATATATAAATAATTTTAATAAAATATATAAATAATTTATGGAGGGATTTTAGAATTTTATAGATAAATATTATATAGTATTACTATAATTTAGTGATAAATACTCTTGATACTTGTAATTGTACAAAGTAAGGTAAGATGTATTTTGAAAATACGTAAACAACAGCAAATAATGCAACTAAGGCAAATACGTACTGGTTAACAAAGTAGAACGGAGTAAGTTGTGGCATTTTACTTATAAGAAAACTCTCTGATAATCAGAGGCAATAATATCAATAGATATCACAATAAAATAATTATATGAAGGGGTATTAAATTTATTTAAGATAGATTAAATTTATGATTGTACCGGTAGGTTATCAAATGCATGGAATGGTGTAGGTGATGATACTGACCATTCTAATGATGGTGCTACAGTTACATCGTGTCCAATACCAGCATAACCTAATGGTGTAGATTGGAAGAAAGCAGGCATTGCCCATGGGTTAGCTGATACTTCTTCTCCGTTAGCAAAGATATCGTAGATAATGTATAAGAATAGTGCAGTTGCCACTACAGATACTAATGATCCAAATGATGAAATTGCATTGAATCCTGCAAAGGCATCTGGATAATCTACAATTCTTCTAGGCATACCTTGTAGCAATTTACCTTACCTGTTTATTATTAATTACATAACTAATATTATAACTAGTTTATATAATCATTATTGTAATTTTTATTTTAGTATAAATGGTAAGATATATAAATATATTTATTAAATATTTATTATTAATATTGGATTTTATCTTTATAAAATCTCTGAACTTGAAAGTTGCTAATTTCTGATATAAAACATTATTACCAGATTCTGGTAGTTTTAAATTTTAATTCTAGCATTTTTTGATATTTAGCCTTAGCCTACAATAAGTATAACCAAGGAAGTGTTGAGGGAAGAATGTTAAGTTAACACCAATGAATAATGTCCAGAAGTGAATTCTACCTAATTGCTCGTTGAATGTTTGTCCAATTAATTTAGGTGTCCAATAATAGAATCCTGCAAATAGACCAAATACAGCTCCCATAGATAGAACATAATGGAAGTGTGCTACTACGTAATATGTCAATTACCATAAATAATCTTAATTTATATGATGGACTATATTTTATTATAGTCTCTTAAAACACATTATATTTTGCTTATAAAAAATATATACAATTAATTATAACTTATATTAAGTATAATTGTTAATTATTATACAAGCATTTATTTTATATTATATTATATTATATTAAACACGACACATAATATTAGTGATTATAATTTTATCGTGTAATGCCACGTCCATAGAAGCATTAGCTAATACTACTCCAGTAAGTCCTCCGATTGTGAATAATAGAAGGAATCCTAATGTGAATAACATTGGAGTAGTGAATCTAATTGATCCTCCATATAGTGTGGCTAACCAACTGAAGATTTTGATCCCTGTTGGTACAGCAATAACCATAGTTGCAGCTGTGAAGTAGGCTCTTGTGTCAACATCAAGACCCACACTGTACATGTGATGGCTCCATACAATGAAACCTAAAATTCCAATACTGAACATAGCGTAACAATAATTTAAATTATCAACAATTAAATAATTTATAATAGACTATTCATAAGTAGTCTTTAAATATTTTTATAAAATAGCTAATTGAATATACGATTTTAACTTTTAAAAGTACGTTATAATTTATTTTTTCTAGCTTATAGTTTTCATTTAGAATGGCTTACGATTCATTAACCATTCCTAGGTATCCAAAAATAGGCTTACCACTAAATGTTGATACAACATGACTTACAATTCCGAATGCTGGAAGAATCATGATATAAACTTCAGGGTGTCCGAAGAACCCTTATCTCAAATCCATATAGCATCTAATTATAATATTATAATTAAAAACAGTTCTATATGACCATGTACCTCCTCAGTAATAAACATCCCTTATATAATAATTTCGTTTATTCTTCATAGAAGGCCTTGTGAATTTTATAGTTATAAAATCAGAGATATCGACTGTACATTAAGCATCATTTCAGATACCCACTAGTGACCCAGTCTGTAGCGATTACTAAACTAACCGACGGTCTAGATTTACTGAATCTTTAACCGTATTCACTAGTATTGCCAAGATATAATTATATCCCGATCACCCGGTAAGGCGATCCTATTCCAATTATACAAATTTTTAGTTTAGTATTACATTGTATTAAAGAATAGGACTAGAAAATATTAATTAAACTGTTATTTACAATTTAACCTATGTTTAAAGTCTTAAAATAATAATTAACACCTGCTTTAAACAGATTTATTTCCTTTGTTCCAGTTAGGTAAATATATATTTTTATTAGAACAGGTGTTGATACAATACAGGATCACCTCCTCCAGCTGGGTCATAGAATGATGTATTGAAGTTTCTATCTGTAAGTAACATAGTTACCGCTCCAGCTAATACTGGTAGAGATAATAATAGTAAGATAGATGTTACAAATACTGACCATACAAATAGAGGTAGTTTATGTAGACTCATCGATTATTAATATTATAGAATATTCTATAATTTATCCAGATCGTTTTATTAATTAATATAAAAATTAATATGTTATTTTGCACGATCTTTGAAGTATTTTTTAAAAATAAATACCAGCTATTAATTTAAAAGTAAAAATTATAACTTATTTAATAAGTATTTTACTTTATGTGATTAAATTTTAGCTTTATAAAAATTTATTACCGGACATGAATTATATTATGCATTTAACTTAGATTCACCTAGACAAAAAAATAAGGTGAAATCAGAGGTTTAATTGATCTATAATTCTCGGTGTAGATTATAATTCTATTATGGTATTTCTTTCCAGATACAGATTTATAATAAGCACCTACCAATATTTAAATTAGTTAACGATGTTTTGATTAATAAAAATATTTCTTAGTAAGTAAAATAATAAATAGAAATAAATAATCATACTGAATTACCCGGTGCACGCATGTTTAGGATAGTTGTAATGAAGTTCATAGCTCCAAGAAGTGATGATACTCCTGATAAGTGAAGACTAAAAATAGCTAAATCAACTGATGCTCCTGAGTGTGATTGGATACTAGATAGAGGTGGATATCAAAAAAAATAGTTAAACTTTTAACTATAAAAATAGACTATATAACAATTTCAGTTATTTAAATAATTTAGTTATTTCTGAAATCTTCTGTTTGTAGTCTTTTGAGCATTTTATTTAATGCTTACGTATAATATAATATATTATATTTATAATATATTTACGTATATTACAAAATTTATTAACAAAGTATCATTTACTTTATTAAAGCCACAATTAGCGTCCATCCTGTACCAGCACCATTTTCAACAAATGCACTAGTTAATAATAGAATTAATGAAGGAGGTAATAACCAGAAACTAATATTGTTTAGTCTAGGGAACGCCATATCGGGCGCACCAACTTGAACTGGCACGAAATAATTCGTTTAATCAATATTTTGTATATTAACACGGACTATAACATAATTATATTATAAAAAAAAAATTAATTATATTCATATAGTCTCTTAGGAACTTTATATTCCTGAGATTATTAAAAATAAAGTATCTCATTAAGATAAATTTACTTATATTAATTATAAGTAGGCAATTATTTACCAAATCCTCCCATTAAAGCTGGCATACTATAAATTATTACTATAAATTAATTAACCCTATTAATAAAAATATAACAATATTTAGGTTAATAATATAAGTATTAAAATAGAATATAACTTATTATTATTGTATATTCTTTGAGATATATTATTATCTGCTAATTAAACAATATTATTTGATTATAACTTTTTAGTACAAATAAGTGTTGTATAGTTTATTTAAGCAAATGGATTATATTTTATCATAGCTATGTTTTTTTAGTGAATACTAATTCATTACCATGAAGAAAATCATTAACAAGGCATGTGAAGTAATAATAACATTGAATAAATGGTTATTACCATTTAAGAATTGTACTCCTGGTGCTGCTAATTCTAATCTAATAAGTACAGAGAAAGCTGTACCTAGTAAACCACTAAAGATAGCAAATACTAAATATAATGTACCAATATCTTTAGCGTTAGTACTAAATAACCAACGTGTTACAGCCATTGAAATTATTCAATTAAATTATCTGACTATTTAATTCAAGTTAATATAATTAATATTATATTCTTGCTTACTAACCTATAATTTATATTTCTTACATAAAATTAATAAATAATTGATTTTTACTATATAAATTACTACATTATTATATATGTATGAATGACAATAAAATAAAATTAGTATAGTATATATAATTATATTAAATATAAACTAGTTATATTAGTTATAAATTAGTTCTATTTTTATTTTTATAATACGGAATAGGCAGGATTCGAACCTACCAAGACTTAAAACATCTAAACAGATAGCAACTGTTTTACCTTACCGATGGAGACTATTCCTTAAATAGAATTATTACCTTTAAGGTACATATTAAAAATAAATATATATTATAAAATAAATAAAATATTATATTATAATTATAGGTAATAAGTTAAAATGATTATTTTTATATATAAAATATTCAATAGAAATTCGCAATTATAATTTTTTTTAATAAACTAACTATGATTTTAAGTTTAATTTTAATTCCTTTAGCTACATGTTTCTTTATTTCAGTAAATAACGAAAGTGGAACTAATAATAAATCTAATGTATTTAATACTGATCCCTTTATTATTGCATTAGTAGGTACAGTAATTACATTTGTATTATCATTATACTTATTTGTACAATTTGATAATAGTCATGTAGGTTACCAATTTGTATCTCAAATTTTCGATACTAGTTTCTGTAGTTTTCATTTTGGTATTGACGGATTAAGTCTTTACTTTGTATTATTAACTACATTTACTATGCCTATCTCTATTTTAGCATCATGGACTAATGTAAAATTCAAAGCTAAATATTACCTAATTTTATTACTAATTTTAGAATCATTATTAATTGCTGTATTTACAGTTAGTGATCTTATTTTATTCTATGTTTTCTTCGAATCTGTACTTATTCCATTATTCCTTATTGTAGGAATTTGGGGAGGTAATAACAGAATCAGAGCATCATTCTTATTATTCTTATATACATTAGGTGGATCTTTATTTATGTTATTATCTATTTTAACAATTAATAATAATTTTGGTACAACTGATTTTTCATATTTAAGATTACATTCTATTAATTTAGATAGTCAATATATTCTATGGTTAGGTGTATTTATTGGTTTATATATTAAGACACCATTAATTCCATTTGGACATATTTGGTTACCTAGAGCTCACGGTGAAGCACCAGTAGCAGGAAGTATTATTCTAGCCGGATTAATTCTAAAACTTGCTACTTATGGTTATGTAAGAGTATTAATTGATTTAATGCCAGAAGCAACTAGTTATTATCAACCTATGATTCAAATGTTAGCTTTAATTACAGTAATTTATGCATCATTTTCATGTATGAGACAACAAGATAGTAAAAGTTTCATTGCTATGAGTTCAGTACAACATCAAGGTATTGTAATTTTAGGATTATTCAGTAATAATTTAATTGGTATTGAAGGAGCTATGTTATTATCAGTAGCTCACGGATTTGTATCACCAGGATTATTCATGGTAGTAGGAGGAATTTTATATGATAGATTCCATACTCGTGTATTAAGATACTATAGAGGACTAAGTCTTTATATGCCGGTAACAAGTGCATTATTCTTTGTATTAACATTAGCTAACTGTGGTGTACCATTATCACTTAACTGGTTAGGAGAATCATTATCATTAATGGGTATCTTTGGTAAATCAATGGTAGTAGGAACATTAGCAGCCTCAAGTATTGTATTAGGAGCAGCATATAGTATCTGGCTATTCTCTAGAATGAGTTTTGGAACTTATAGCAAATACCTAAGTTACATGAAAGATTTAAATAGAAGAGAATTCCATGTATTATTACCATTAATTACAATGACTATCTTATTAGGAATTTACCCTAATGTTATTCTAGATAACTTACACGTAAGTGTTACAGGTCTATTATACTAATATAATAACTAACTATTAACTAATTATTAACTATAATAAAAACTAATACCCCTCCAATAAATATAATCATAAAATAAACTAATATTTACTATTATATAAGTATTTAATATATATTTATTATTATATAATTCATAGATTTTATATTATATCGTCCATACATTAAATATTTTATAAAAATACACCTCAACCAAAATTAATTATAAAACTTCTTATATATTAAGTTAAAGGTAGCTCAATTACTAATATTTTTATTATTAAATTTTCATTCTTTATTTTTACTCTTTTTACTTTTTGGTAATTTTTATCTCTATTTGTTATTATATTTAATAACTATTATTTTACGTTGTCATTTAAGTTGTTGTCTATACAACAATGGTAATATAATATTTATCTTTTTTTTTGAGGATATTTATATATTATTAGCAATTTTTTTATTAATTTATGCGTTTACTAAAATCACATCCATTATTAAGTTTAGTGAATAGTTACGTTGTTGATTCACCACAACCAGCAAACATTAGTTACATGTGGAATTTTGGATCACTATTAGCTACTTGTCTAGGTTTACAATTAGTAACTGGTATCATCTTAGCGATGCATTACACACCTAACGTAGATCTAGCCTTTATTAGTGTAGAGCATATTATGAGAGATGTTAACTACGGTTGGCTATTAAGATATATGCACGCTAATGGTGCTTCTTTCTTCTTCATTTTTGTATATTTACACATTGGAAGAGGATTATACTACGGATCATACAGAGCTCCTAGAACACTTACTTGGTCAATTGGAGTAATTATCTTCATCCTTATGATGGCCACAGCCTTTCTTGGATATGTTCTTCCATATGGGCAGATGTCTTTATGGGGTATTCACTAATATAGTGCCTCATTAAATAACTAAATATAACCGTTTATTAAAAAAATATAAATTTATAAACAGTCAGTTATAAAAACTGTTACAGACTATATATTATTATATTATGATATAGTCGAATTAATATTATTATTTATTAAAATATCCATTGGCTACAGTAATTACTAACCTACTAAGTGCGATCCCTTGGATCGGTAACCCTCTAGTAGAATTCGTATGGGGTGGATTCAGTGTTAACAATGCTACTCTAAACAGATTCTTCAGTCTTCATTACTTATTACCATTTGTATTAGCTGCCTTAGCTATTATGCATATGATGGCGTTACACACACATGGTTCATCTAACCCAACAGGTGTAAGTGCGAACTCGGATAGATTACCGATGCATCCATACTTCACGTTCAAAGACTTAGTAACTATTTTCTTATTCTTTCTAGTATTCTCACTGTTTGTATTCTATGCTCCTAACAAGATGGGACACCCGGATAACTACATTCCAGCTAACCCTATGAGTACACCAGCATCTATTGTACCAGAATGGTAAATCTTATGAAATAAAAATAAAATGCCATTCTCAAATAAAAATATATGCTAGAATTGTTTATTAATTTTGTACTAATAATATGTAATAATCAAAATTATAAAGCAGTATTAGCAAATTAATATATTTCAGAGACTATATAAAAATTTAGTCCATTTATAAATTGATATAATTTAATAATATGATTTACTACCTTTCTATGCTATTCTTAGATCTATTCCTAACAAACTGCTGGGAGTAGTAGCTATGTTTGCTTCTCTTCTAATCTTATTAGCAATGCCTTTATTAGATACTTCTAGAGTTAGAGGTGCTCAATTCAGACCATTCATGAGAATTGCATTCTGGTTATTTGTAGCGAACCTATTCATCCTCGGTTTTATTGGCGGGGAACATCCAGAGGACCCATACATCGGAGTAGGAGCAGCAAGTACAGCATTCTATTTTGGTTGGTTCCTATTTATTGTACCAGCTATCGGAATCTTAGAGAACACATTAGCAGATCTAGGAAGTAACAAATAATATCTATAACCATTAAAATTTTAATACCCCTCCCATATAAATAGTAAAATAAAAGCAAATATTATTAAAACTTTAAATAATGTCATTCATACATAAAATAATAAGGAAATATAATATAAGTAAAAAAGTGTACATAAATTATAGAATATAAAAAATATAAAATATAGGTAATATTGAATAGTAATAAAATTACTTAAGAAAATTATTAAAGTTATAATTATTTTATTTTTGGAATAAGAGGTTAATAATTGAGTTATTTGTATGAGTTTAAGCTTGGCTCAGCTTGAATACTATCTAATAGCTAGACATGCGAGTCGTACGAGGATAATATATAAATTATTCTAGTGGCGTGAAGGTGAGTAATGGTATAATAAGGACACCTAGACCCATTTTAAATGAATGATAAGGGGAATTTTATATTAATAGAATTTTTTGAAAGGGTTGTACCTGGTTTAGGTTCTGTTATATTCTAAGTAGCTAGTTGGTAGGGTAACTGCTTACCAAGGCGATGATTAGTAGTCAGTCTGAAAGGATGTATGGCCACAGTGGGTAATAAACCCATCATGTTAAATTTAACATGCAGCAGTCGGTAAAATTGGTCAATGCTAGAAATAGTGAACCAGCTAATTAGATTATATATAATTATCGTATATATAGTAAGATATATTCATAATGAGAATCTATATCTGAGTAGTCCTTGACAATTCTGGTGCCAGCATCAGCGGTAATACCAGAAGGGCGAGTATCAAGCATAATAAATAGGCGTAAAGGGATCGTAGACGGTTACAATATTTCTTATTAATAAGAAACTTATTGAGACTAGAATCTAATGGGTGTTTTGAGCACGTTGGGAGTAGGGGTAAAATCCGTTGAGACTCAAAAGACTACTAAAAGCGAAAGCACAAAACAATTAAAGATTGACGTTGAGGATCGAAAGCATGGGTAGCAAAAGAGATTAGAGACCTCTGATAGTCCATGCCGTAAACGATGTCTGTTCATATGTAGCTTTTTAGCTATATATTTAGTTAGCACATTAAACAGACCGCCTGAACAGTACATTCCCAAGAATGAAAATCAAAAGTTTTAACCGCAGGCTAGTACACGGGGTGAAGCATGTTATTTAATTCGATAACCCGCGTATAACCTTACTATCTCTTGTATATTTAGATTCTATCTATTTACAGGTGTTGCATGGTTGTCGTCAGTTCGTGCTTAATAGTGTTTGGTTAAGTCCGCTAACGAACGCAATCCTTATGTTTAATTTATACATAAACAATGATTAGATTAACATCTAATTTTAAAGGAGTATGACTAATCATCATGACCCTTATGAGATAGGCTATAGACGTGCCACAAAATTAATAACAATATCATAGCAAATTTATATTAAAAAAATAGGAAAAAAGAGCTAATGATCAAATATTAATGAGTATGAATTATATGCTGCAATTCGCATATATGAAATAGGAATCCCGAGTAATCGTTTATCAGGATCGGAACGGTGAAACGAACTCTAGCCTGGGCATAAACCGCTCGTCACAAGCGTTAAGATGATTTATAATGAATATAAATAAAAACCTATTATAATTTAAGATTTATTTATTTAAGTCTTATTCTTATTTTGGATAATCAGTTTGTAGAGTTGTGATCATCAAGATGCTTGAAGTCGAAACTGGTCACGGTAGGGGAACCTGCCGTGGTATCATTAAAATAAATTAAACCCCTTCAATAAAATTATTTTAATTATTTACATAAATTTTTAAAGCAGCCTGTCATCTATACATTATATTATATTATAGTCATCAATATATATACTATTTTTATTAATATTAATTATAGGTAATAAACAACTTTTTTTATATTTTATTAAGACGGTAGCTGAGTGGTTTAGCGTGCACTTTACACGTGTGATACAAGAGTTCGAATCTCTTTCGTCTTATTATTTAACAATACCCATCATTATTATAATGTGATTTTTTACTATTTATTAGTAATTATTTCAGATTGCTATTTAGCATTATATGATTGATCCTATTATTAGGGCACTTATTTATTTTTGATAAGTGTGATTTGTATTTAAAAGATTATGAATTTTCTTTTAAACTGGTTAGTACCCGTGTATAACGATGCCCCTGAACCATGGAAATTATCTTTCCAAGATGGTGCTAGTCCTACATTTGAAGGTATTACCGAATTACATGATACTATTTTCTTCTACCTAGTTGTTATTGGTGTAGGAGTATTCTGGATCATGGGAGTTACTATGATTAACTTCAGTGAGTCAAAATCACAAATTGTTTACAAACACTTTAACCACGGTACTCTTATTGAGTTAGTTTGGACAATTACACCTGCATTTATCTTAATTGCAATTGCATTCCCTAGTTTCAAATTACTATATCTTATGGATTCAATTTTATAAAAAACTTCTATACATTACATGTTATAATTAGTTATTTATATAATTATAAAACCGAGTCCCACTTTTAATTATTAATACTTTGATAATCATTATATTTTATAGTATTATATAGTTATAAGTGAAATACATATTCTAAAGCTAGGATCGTTTACAAGTTATTTAATACTTATATTACAGTGATAATTTAAATAATTTCGTACTAGCTATATTAAATATATTTTCAGAGGCTATAATATATTGAGTATAAAAAATATATACTAAAAAATAGTCCATTATATTAAGATTAATATAATTTTTGATTCTTGATATTTTTTTGGAGGTAATTTCTCCGTCTATGACTATTAAAGTTAACGGGGCACAGTGGTTTTGGTCGTACGAATATTCAGACTATCTAAATGAAGAAGGAGAATCACTTGAATTTGATAGTTACATGGTACCTGAATCTGACCTAGAATTAGGACAATTAAGATTACTTGATGTTGACGCACCTGTTGTAGTTCCAGTAGATACACACATTAGATTTATTGTTACAGCTAGTGACGTTATCCATGATTTTGCAGTTCCTGCTCTAGGATTAAAAATTGATGCAACACCTGGTTAAATTAACGGCCAGGTTTAAAAGAATAAAAATGCTAATATGTTATTAATTACCTGATTATTACTTATAAAAGTTATAATATAATCATTTATCTAATTAGCAAATATTTTATATATTACAGAGACTATTTTAAGAAATAGTCCAGGATAAATTATCCAATAATTTATTTATTTGCGTCTGAACCAAACATCAGTATTAATTCAAAGAGAAGGTACTTACTATGGACAGTGTAGTGAGATTTGTGGAGCTTATCATGCCTTCATGCCTATCAAGATCGAGGCGGTATCTCTAGATAAATACTTAAGCTGGCTAGATAGCCAATTCTAGGTATTTAGTATTATTATAAAATTATAAAACCCCTCCCAAAATAAGAATATATAACAATTGTATTCTTAATCAAATAAATCAAATTGAAAACACTTTTATGTGTATATCTTATAGTCTAATTTAATTTTATATTATTATATAAATTAATTTTAGGCGTTTTTACTAGAATATATAATATTTATATATTTTATGTAGTTTATATTAAGTAATTTTATTAAATGTTTACATTATTAAATCTTGTAGAAATTCTTATTGTATTAGTTCCTGTTCTTTTAGCTGTTGCTTTTATGACTATTTTAGAAAGAAAAGTTATGGGTAGCATGCAAAGAAGAGTTGGACCTAATAGAGTAGGTTATTACGGAGTTCTGCAACCTTTTGCAGATGCTCTAAAATTAGTAGTTAAAGAAAACGTTATTCCATCACACTCTGCTAAAACATTATTCTTCTTAGCCCCTATTATTGTTTTATTAACTAGTCTATTAGGATGGGGAGTTATGCCTTTTGGTACTGGATTAGTTATTGGAGATTATCCATTAGGATTATACTTTACATTAGCTATTGGTGCTTTAGGTATTTATGGAGTATTATTAGCCGGATGGAGTGCTAACTCTAAATATGCTTTCATTGGATCATTAAGATCAACTGCTCAGTTAATTAGTTATGAATTAGTATTTAGTTCATGTCTATTAGCTGTATTATTCCTATGTGGTACTTTAAACTATACTAGAATGATCGAAACACAACAAGCTGTATGGTTTATTTTCCCACTATTACCATTATTTGTTATGTACTTTATTTCAGTACTAGCCGAAACTAATAGAACACCTTTTGACCTTGTAGAAGCCGAATCTGAACTAGTTAGTGGATTCATGACAGAACACGGATCACTTGTATTCGTTTTCTTCTTCCTAGGAGAATATTCATCTATTGTTGGTATGTCAGCTCTAACTGCTTATATGTTCTTAGGAGGATATAACATGCCTGAATTATTTGTAAATGATACTATGATCAATATTCAAGGATTTATTCTTGGACTTAAAACATGTATTTCATGTATTTTATTCGTATGGTTCAGAGCTTCTTTACCTAGATTAAGATATGACCAATTAATGGTATTCTGTTGGTGTAACATGTTACCATTAGCTATTGCTATTATTATGTTAATTCCAAGTATTTTATTAGCATTCGATATTATGCCATACTAAACAAATAACAATATAAATATACCACCCAAAAATAAATTTAATACCCCTTAAAATAATAAATAATAAAAAATTTAAAAAATAAATATAATATTTGTTTATATAAAGGTATTATAAATTGAATATATTTTTTCTATTATTAGTTATAGGTAATGCGAGTATGCTGTAATTGGTAGCCAGGTGATCGTTAAGTGATCAAGGTAATAATACCGTGCCGGTTCGAGTCCGGCTGCTCGTAAATGAAATATAAAATATAAAATATAAAATAAAAATATTAAATATTAATAAACACACATTGTTATATAATTATATATACTTAATAATTATGTATAGATGACTGATTAATAAAACTAATCAAATAAATATTATGTATAGATGACTAATTAATATAAAGAATAACCTATTTATATTATATAAAAATATTAATAATAAATAATATTATAGGTTTTTAATTAAATTATAGTATTTAATGTATGATCCGGAAAGGAATTGAACCTAATACCTTACAGTTATCGGCTGTACGTTCTACCATTAAACTACCAGATCTTAAGTAAATTATAACTATACTACCACAAAATTAAATAAAATTAAATAACTAAATGATCAATAATTTACCTTTAATAGTTTGAAAATATAAAAAATATAAATAAGAATAAATTTAGAATAAAAAATAATAATTAAAGGTAAAAGTTAAAGTTTGAATTTTATAATATAATTTAATAAATATGCACAACTTATTTATGATCAACTCTCCATTAGAACAATTCGGTGTTGTTAGTCTATTGGAGTTTAGACTACCATTTAATGGTACAGTTTTAAGTTTAACTAACTTAGGACTATATTCAATCATCATTGTTGTTTTAATTTTAGGTGGACATTTTCTATCTACTAACAACAAAGGTTTAGTAAGTAGCCCATGGTCTCTTACATTCGAAAGCCTATATACTACTCTACAATCAATGGTTAAAGACCAAATTGGATCAAGATACGAATCATACTTACCATTTGTATATGGACTATTTATTTTTGTATTAGTAGCTAACCTTAATGGTAATATTCCTTACGGATTTACTATTACTACATCTGCTATTGTATCATTAGGATTTAGTTGTATGATTTTCTCATCTGTTACTATCTTAGGTCTATTCAGACACGGTATCCATTTCTTCAGTTACTTTGTACCTGCTGGAACACCATTAGCATTAGTACCATTACTAGTATTAATTGAATTAATTTCATACTTTGCTAGAGCTGTATCATTAGGAGTTCGTCTTTTTGCTAATATGGTAGCTGGACACATTTTACTAAAAATTCTAGCATCATTCTTATTTGGACTATTTAACTCATCATTATTAGTTGCTACATTAACTCTAATTCCATTTGCACTATTTGTAGCATTAATTGGACTTGAATTAGCTGTAAGTATTATCCAAGCATACGTATTCACTATTTTAACTTGTTCATACATCAAAGATGCTCTAGATCTTCACTAGTTAAACAATAGTAATATTGTATCTATAAATAATTAATAACCAATATAATAAATAAAACCCCTCCTATGTACATAATAAATATATAATAATAACATATATATAAGTTAAAGGTAATTAAGTAATATAAATATATTATACGTTTAATCTATCACTTATAAGCGCTAAGGCATGTGTCGTATAATGGCAATATAGTGGTCTTCCATATCATTGACGTGGGTTCGATTCCCACCACATGTAATTTAATAAATAAATAATTAATTAAAATTATATTATACTATCTTATATTATTTTATTTTTTTATAATTATTTATACTGTGACTTATTTAGTAATGCTATTATTAGCTTTAATTGTTTTAGTTGTTGTTTTAGCAACAAGTTCCTCAGAAAACAGATCTACTGTTTCATTTGCCTACAATCCGGTTAAATTAATTGTATTATCATTAATTTTATCTATTGTATTGGTTATTTCAACTATTTCATCTTGCCCATTAGATTTAACAGTTTCTCTATTTAGTGGTCTATATCAAACATCATATGTAACATTAGCATTTGATTTATTATTATTCGTTAGTTCTGTATTAGTATTAACATCATGGCCTCAATTTAAATCAAATAAATACTTATCACATTTTAATAATTTTAAAATGAATGATTATAGTCTTATTGTTTTATTTTCTGTTATTGGTGGTTCATTTTTATTAGCTTCTAATGATTTAATTAGTTTATACTTAGCTCTTGAATTACAATCATTTGGTGTTTATGTTTTAACTACATTATATAGAGACTCAGAATCTGCTACTTCTGGTGGTATGAAATATTTCTTCCTAGGTGCTTTATCATCAGCATTAATCTTATTAGGTTCTGCTATTTTATATACTTATCTAGGATTAACACAATTTGAATCTATTTATATTTTATCTAGTGTACCTACTAATACTATTGATCAAATTGGATTAAATTTTGGTTTATTACTTATTCTTATTGGATTATTATTCAAAGTTGCAGCTGCACCATTCCATTCATATGCACCTGATGTTTATGACGGGGCACCAACTCAAGTAACAATTTGGTTAACAACTATTCCAAAAATTAGTTTATTTGGTTTATTATTAGTATTACAACCATTAGGTACTCTTCTAAGTAGTTCAGTACAATTATTTAATTTAGTTCCATGGACTGATTTATTATTATTATCAACATTATTATCATTTATTATTGGAAGTGTTATTGGTTTAGGTCAATATAGAATCAAAAGACTATTAGCTTATAGTACTATTGGACATGTTGGATTTATTTTATTAGGTCTAGCTAGTCATAGTACACAATCATTAGAATCAACATTCTTTTACTTAGGTCAATACACATTCACAACTATTAATGTATTCCTTATCTTAATTGCATTTGGTATTGCTATTAATGGTAAAAAATCTAATACTAATTATGATATTCAATTTGTTAAAGATTTAAGTGGACAATTTTTACATAATCCAGCATTAAGTTTAAGTTTAAGCTTATGTTTATTCTCTATGGCAGGAGTACCACCACTATTAGGATTCTTTGGAAAACAAGTAATTCTACAAGCATCTTTATATTCTGGATATAATTGGTTAGCATTAGTTGGAATTATTACAAGTGTAATTAGTGCTTATTACTATCTAAAAATTGTAAGAACACTATTCTTCGAATCAAATGATTCAGTAGATAATTCTAATGATAATATCGTAGAAATTAATTCTGTACATTCATTTACAATTTCATTATTAACAATCGCATTATTGGTTTATATTATTAATCCATCATTAGTTCTGAATAGTATGCATCTACTAGGTTTAAGTTTATATAATATTTAGATATGAATTCATTAACATTACTTTTTATTGTAGTACCAGTATTAATTGCTGTACTATTATTACTTAACTTATTATTAGCAGTTCATAAACCTGACGCTGAGAAAGTAACTCCATATGAATGTGGATTCAGTCCAGTAGAAGGTCAAACTAGAACACCGTTCACTATTCAATACTATTTAGTAGGAATTCTATTCTTAGTTTTCGATCTAGAAATTCTATTATTCTTCCCATTATCAGTTAGTTTATATCAAGTTTCTAGTTATGGATTTACTATTGCTGTATTATTCTTCTCTGTACTAACTATTGGATTCATTTACGAATTAAGTAGAAACGTACTTCACTTCACTGACCAAAGATCAGCCTTTGCATCAGCAGTAAGAAGATAATAACACTATTTATATCAATAATTTATAATACCCCTCCATATATTAAAATTATAGGTAATTCAATTAAATTTTGCACATAAAGTAAAATTAACACAATTATATAATTAATTTTGATTATTCATAGATTATATAATTATTTTACAATAGGGTGCATAGCTTAGTGGTAAAGCGAGCTGCTTTTAACAGTTTGATGAGTGTTCGATTCACTCTGTGCCTATAATAAAATATAACACTTATATTATAATACTATTTAAATTATAAAATATTATAGTAATTATTAGTTATTTTATTTAAATTAATTTATAAAGATAACAATGAATATAAAGGTAATTATTTATTTAATTAATTAATGGTTTAATTATTTATTATTGGGTTCATGGCAGAGCGGTCTATTGCATTCGTCTTGAAAACGAAAGCTATCTAATCGATAGCCGTAGGTTCAAATCCTACTGAGCCCGTTTTTTAATTATTAATTATAAATTATTTATTTAATATTATAGGAATAAATATAATAAGATATTTAATTATTATTGCTGTAGTAGCTCAATGGTAGAGCGCGTTGCTGTTAACAACTAGACCTTGGTTCGATTCCATGCTACGGCTGGGTTTATTTGAGAGATAATAAATCATTAGAGTGTACAAAACTCTATCCTTCTCCTTAGTGTATCCTGTAATATATACAGGAAATTAAATGATCTTAATCATTATTTTTATATATTTATCAATTTTTTTACAATGAACTTATTTATTCTTGACTTATTATCAGCTTTAGCAATGATTTCAGGTGTTATGGTAATTACATCTAAAAGTCCAGTCAGTTCAGTTTTATTCTTAGTAAGTGTGTTTGTTAACTCAGCATGTTACTTAGTAATTCTAGGTGTTGGATTTATCGGATTATCATACTTAATCGTCTACGTCGGAGCTATCGCCATTTTATTCTTATTCGTTATTATGATGCTTAATTTAAGATTAGTAGAATTAGTAGAAGTAGGAAAGGACTATACCAAGAACTTACCATTAGGTCTGTTAATTGGTCTTGTACTATTTCTAGATTTAGTTAGTGTTATCCCATTCGATTTTACTAATGCAACATTCACTAATAAATTATTAGGTTATTATACTAATATTCAAAATGTTCTATTATCTGGTGATTTTGGTGGATTAAATAATGAAACAGTTTATCAAACTTTCAACCTAAATGGTCTTGATAATGAAATTGTTTCATTTACACATATCCAAGCTATCGGACAAGGTCTATATACTTATGGATCAATTTGGTTAATCCTAGTAAGTTTTGTACTTCTATTAGGAATGGTAGGACCAATTGTTCTATGTTTAAAACCATCTGCTAAATAATCAGACATTAATATTATATTAAATTTTATAAAATCCCTCCCTAATTTATTAAATATATTTATTATTAAATTACCAATAATTAAATCAATTTATATAGTTATGTCATTCATACATTATATTATTGACCTCAAATACCAATAAAAATGAATATTAAAAAACTATTTTTATTATCTAAATTAATATACAATACATAATAGTAAAATATGTGTTATTATATAGTTTATTATAGTAATAATAATATTAATTATAATATAATTATCAATATACAATAATAAATAGTGGTATATATTAATTATTATAAGTAAGTAAATATAGGGGGTAATAATACTAAATATTTATAGTAGTATAAATATTTAATGTATGGACGATATAATAATATGTATAGATGATAATATAAGTTATAAGTGGTTATTATAATTTAATTTTTATTTTAATTAATAATATGTAGTATAGGAACGCGAAGACTCGAACTCCGACTACCCCTACCAAAAAGGGGTGAACTTCCCTTGTTCTACATTCCTTATAAGAATAACGAATTTATTATATCTATATAACTGATAAATCATTTAATGGCTGGGTAAAGGAATCGAACCTTTTCCTCATCAGTATGAATGATACGTTCTGACCTATTGAACTAACCCAACTTAATTAAATAATTATTGTCTGGGCAGAGAGAGATTCGAACTCCCGACGGGTGGCTCCCAGTTGAATTACAGTCAACCCCTATAACCACTCAGGCATCTACCCTTTAATTTAAAAAAGAAAAAACTAATAATTAATAATTAATATGCCTGATGCATGATTCGAACATACAATGACCGTTTACAAGACGGTAGTTATACCCTTTAACTAATCAGACAATAATAAAACTATAAAAGATAATTACCTTTATTATTTACTAAATATATATTATTATATTAAATTTTTATTCTATATTATATTTAGTTATAGTATTATATTATTATTACTTATCCACGATCGGATTCGAACCGACATAACTCCACACGAAAAGTGAATGTCTTACCTGTTAGACTACATGGACATTGAGATAACTAATCCTTATTATATTATATTAAACTAATTAAATAAAACCTTAGTTAACTTAATTATATTTTATTCTTAATTTTCATTTTATATTGAAATTCTTAAATTAACATTAATATTTAGATTCTATTTTTAATTATTTTATTTTTTTGTGAATAATATCATTTAGTTATATAGTGCGAGTAATGGATTCGAACCAAATTCCAACAAGTCATGAGCTTATTATGCTAACCATTACACCAACTCGCATTTAATAATACATTAATATGTTCTATTAGTTTTATAATGTAATCACTTCCAGGATTCGAACCTGGATTGGGATCTTAGAAGGATCCTGCTTTACCCTTAAGCTAAAGTAATTGCTACTAATTATTACTTATATTATATGTATATTTATATTATTTATAGTCAGAGCAAGGAATTGAACCTTATTCTACCAGATTTGCAATCCGAAGGCTAAACCATCAGCCGCCCCAACTCTAATATACTAAACCATAAATATTAATTATATTACCTTTATTATACTTTATATATATTATAAAATAATTTTTTATATCCTTATTCTATTTTATTATATTATTTATTAAATATTTATTATAATAAGTTTAATTTTTCTTTATATTATATTATTTTATTTAATATTTTTTAATTATTTTATATTTGGGAGGGATTTTAGAATTTTATAAGTGATATTATCTATGTAAATTAACTATGAAACTAGTAATAACAGTAAGAATAACAATCCTAATTTAACTCCTAGAATCATTGTACCGTTTGATAAGTTTAATAAACCTACACCTAATACTAAGAACATAAGAATCATTAGGGCTAACATGATATATAGTGAGTTTAATGTAACTCCTCCACTATTAGATAGTGCATCAGTGTCAGTTTCTTTTAGTTGATTTTGACTGAATAATTTACCAGTATCAAATTTTGATAATTTATTTGACATAGATACTAAGCTTACTGATAATCCATATGGTCCTAAAATTTCAATAATACCTCTATCGAATACTTTAGATAAGATTAATCCATATTTGAAACTTAAATCAGTAGTTAATCCATTTAAAATAGCATCGAATTTATATTTACCATTAAAGAATGTGTAAGTTTTATATCCGAAATTTGATTTTGTTAAATCAATTGCATATTTAGCTACTGATGGGTATTGATATAGACTAAATCCAGCTAAGAATCCAATTAAAGTGAAAATTGCAGGTAACCATTTGATGATAACAGGTAAGTTAAATTCTGCTTCAACTAAGTAAACATTATTAGGGTGTGTAAATAATGCTGAACCAAAAAAGTCAGTTCCCATACCAACAAAAGCATCTTTACCAAAGTAACCGAAGAAGATACTCATAATACTTAATACAATTAATGGAATAAATGTAAATGTATCACTTTCATGTGTGTGTTCATAATCTACTTTAGGTGCATTTGGTGTTGAAAAGAATACTAATGTTAATAATCTAGTTGAATAGAAGGCTGTGAATAAAGCAGCTACTGATCCAAGAATAAATACAACAATACCTGGAAGAGAGTAAGCACCATATGATAATTCAAGAATTAAATCTTTAGAATAGAATCCTGTTAAGAATGGTACTGCCATTAATGAAAATGAACCTACTAGCATTGCTGTGTATGTTAATGGTAAGAAAGATCTTAATCCTCCTAATCTTCTAACATCTTGTTGATCTGCCATTGCATGAATTACAGCACCTGCAGCTAAGAATAGCATAGATTTGAAGAAACCATGATTTACTAAATGGAATAATGCAACATCATATTGAGATAATCCACATGCCATAACCATATATCCACATTGAGACATAGTACTCATAGCAATAATACGTTTCATATCATTTTGTAATAATCCCATTGATGCTCCAATAAATGCAGTCATAGCTCCAATCCATACAATAACTGTAAGTGCAGTAGTTGCAAATTCTAATAATGGTGATGATCTTAATAATAGATAAATACCAGCAGTAACTAGAGTAGCTGAATGAAGTAATGAACTAACTGGAGTTGGTCCTTCCATACTTGATGGTAACCACGAATGTAATCCAATTTGTACTGATTTTCCTGCTACACCTCCTAACATTAATAACACAATTAATGATAAAACATTTTCATTCATATAAGGTGCTGTACTGAATACTGTAGAATAATCAACTGCTCCAATTAACCAAAATAATCCGAAGAATGCTACTGTTAATGAATAATCACCTACTCTATTTGTAACAAATGCTTGATTAGCTGATTTAGTTGCTTGAGCTCTAGTAAACCAGAAACCAATTAATAAATAAGAGGCAATACCAATAAATTCCCATCCAATGAATAAGATTAAATAATTATTACCTGTTACTAATACTAACATAGAGAATGTGAATAAACTTAAGTAACTAAAGAATCTTTGATTATGTGGATCATGTGACATATAACTAATAGTGTATAAATGTACTAGACTTGAAACAGTTAAAACAGTAATAAGCATAGATACAGTTAAAGTATCAAATTGGAATGCCCAATTAACAGTTAAAGCTTCAATATCAATCCAACTATTTAGATTAATAATTACAGGTGAATTAGATAGAGCAACTTCATAAAAAGCTGTCCAAGCTAATACTGTAGAAATGAATAATAATGATGTTGTTGTGATTTGAGCACCTTTAGCTCCAATAAATCTTCCTAAGAAACCAGCAGAAAGAGAACCTAATAATGGTAATAATAGAATTGATAGATACATTATTTAAACTCTTAATGAAATTGTTCCTTTCAGACGATAATAGGCTACTAATACTCCTAACCCAATAGCTGATTCAGCCCCAGCAACGGCAATAATATAAATGGCATAAGTTTGTCCTAAAATATCATTGAATACATATGATGAAATTAAAATTAATAATGTCACAGCTAATAACATTAACTCAACAGAAATTAACATTAATAATACATTCTTTCTATTTAAAACAAAACCTAGCACACCAATTAAAAATAAAATTAATGGTAATGTCATTCTAATTTTTTTAAATACTACAATACTAATAATAGATCCTCTCTATTAAAGTACAAAACTTTTATATTTTCCTAAAAACAATTAACGTATATTATATTTACCTCAGTAAATTAGACTTAAATTAATCATATTTATTATAATTTATTTAAATCCATTACCTATAAATAAAAATTTTTTAAGTTATTTTATCACTTATTTATTAATTATTACAAAGGGGTATTATCTATTTATTCTTATTTTTACTATTAATATGACTAGATTTCAAACTTTTCTTGAAAATGTTTCTCAAAATAAATTAGTTGTATTATTTGACGATATTAAAGATGTTATTGGTACATGGAAAAGAGGCAGAGTATATAATGTTAAAATTGCTAATATTTCTTCTACATATGAAGAATTACAAGTTAATATTAATAATTTTATTCTTGGCTTAGAAACTGGTAAATACTATGGAGTTATTCCTGTAGTAATTACTAGTAATAATACTCCTGTATCATTATCTCGTCAAATTTTAGTACATAATCGTATTGATATTACTGATTTTATCGAGCATATTCATCAAAAATTAGAATTTAAGAATTTAGCTTATAACATCGAGTCTTATAATAGTATTTTCTTACAAGTTGTTCCTGTGGAATTAGCTAATGTTGATAAAAATAATAATTTAAATAATTTAGAATATCAACTAGAAAATATTAATAAAGATTTACAATATAAATTACCAGTTAATAAACTAGTAAATGGTGAGTTAATTCCTAATTCACATATTTTCGTTAATTTACTACCATTATTATCAAGTAAATTTGAATATTTAAATAAAACTGGTAAATTATATAAATGTGCAAATTCTCCTTGTTTGTTATTTGTTTATTCTAATAAAAACGATAACTTACTACAATCAGGTCATGTAATCAAAAATAGTAAAATTGTCCATTCTTTTGAGGATAGTTATTATTCTGATAATGTAAACGGTAAATGGATTGATAAAACACCAATTATTTTATAAGTATGTTTTGCTTCTTTTAAAAATTTAAATTATCCATAAAAATATAAAATATTTATATGATATTATAAAAATATCATATTACCTTAATAAAAATAGTCTTGGAAATTGAACGGTTATTAATATAATGTATAGATGACATCAAACTATTCAAAATATATTTACCTAATAACTAATAAATTATTATATAATAAAAAATTACTCTATAATGTATATCTTTTACTAATAATATGAAGGGGTTTAATGTCTATATTTTATAAATTAGATCTTACTCTAATGTCTACTTGTAATAGATCTTACTTAAATGTCTATTTATAATAGATCTTACTTAAATCGCCCTTCTTAATTAAATATTATATATTATTTTATTTTAGAAATCTTTTTAAACTAATAATTTGAATAATAAATTAATTTAATTGAGAACTAACTCTGAATTATTTATAATAAAGAGAAATAAATATATGATATACATTATAAGTAATAAATAATGTATTTAGTTATAGTTATAGATTTATAATACAATTAAGTAATAAATAATACAATATTAATAATATAATAGAATATAAATAGTAAATAAGTGTATATATAATAACTATTGAATATGATATTTTATAAATTATCATATTACCTTTTTTATAATTTTATGGAGATTTCTATGATTATAAATATAATGTATAGACGATATGGAAGGGATTTAGTATTATTTATACATCATATAACTAAATATTCCCTTTCCCTATTATTAACTAATGGAACAAAATATTTTACATCTAATTTTATGCCTGATAATGCTAGACTTTACATGGTAAGAGGTACTGTTTATGATAACATTAAACATGCTTATTATGGTGGAAGAGTCGATGTATTCAAACCGTCAGGTAATAATCTGTATTATTATGATGTTAATTCATTATATTCATCAGCTATGTTAAATATCATGCCTGTTGGAGAACCTGTATTAACAAATAATACAAACTTAGATCAGTTATTTGGTTATGTTTATGCTGACATTATTAGTCCCGATTTATTAAAATACCCATTACTACCTTATAGGTGTGATGATGGTACACTAATTAACCCATTAGGAAAATGGTCTGGATGGTACTAAACTGAATAACTAAAATAGGTAAAGGGGTATAATAATTTCCCCTAATATATACATGATAGAATATAACAAAATCAAAACACAATAATAGACAAATAAAACTTAACATAAAAATGGTTATAAATTAATATATGATATTATAAAAATATCATATTACCTAAATAAAAATAGTTTTGGAAATTGAACGATTTAAAATATAATGTATGGACGATAATAATAATAACTTAAATGAAAATAATAGAATAAAAATTAATAATTATTTAGTTTAAATTAATAGGGTTAAATTAGTTAATTAAATTAATTTTTTATATGTGGTTTATTATTTTATTAACTGTTCCCAGCATGAGTCGAACATACCTCTCACGTGCTTCAAACGTGCACTCTGACCACTGAGCTATGGGAACTATAATTGATATATAAGGGAATTATGGAGCATTAGGGAATCGAACCCTAAACTCTATCGTGCAAAAATAGTGTTATACCATTGTAACTAATGCCCCTTATACATAATGGTATTAAAATTTATAATAAATTTATATCAATCATATATTACCTATATCTAAAAAAATTATAATTATATTATATTATTATTATATTATTATTATAAATGTAAAAATAACAAGTAAAATAGATAAAATATTTTTTTAAATTAATAAATAATTATAAAGGAGGATAATATTTATATATATGTGTATATATATTTTATTTTATTCAGTTATAAACGAGTACGACCGGACTCGAACCGGCATGCCTATTCTCGACAAGAATATATATTGACCGATTATACTACATACCCAATTACCTTTAAAAATTAATAAATAAAGGTAAATAATAAGATTATGTGATATAAATAAATAGAGATAGTGTATATAGTGGTACAATATACGAGAAGAGTCCATATTGGTATTGGAGCTTGCTTTGGGAGTCAGTAGTTTTGCGTTCGAATCGCATCTTCTCGAATAATATATAAATAAATAAAAATTAAATTAAACCCAAATTAAATTAAATTTAATCAAATCTAATAAAATCTAATGTAATCTAATAAATAAAATTAATAAAATTATAGTATAGAATAGAATTGAATATAATATAATTAAATAGAGGGGGTTTATTTATGATTATAAGTTTATAGGTATTTTATGAGCTGGTAGTTTAATGGTAGAACGTACAGCCGATAACTGTAAGGTATTAGGTTCAATTCCTTTCCGG
>SPNW01000074.1:0-43278 GCA_004918325.1 Wallemia hederae
GACACCAATCGCGTCAAAGAACTACTGGACCAAGACAAACGCGCTGAACAAGGACGACGACTTTGATCGGCAGAGAGGATGGAGATTGATCGATGGCACGGATGTCAAGAGCGTCGACACGTACCGGTTCAAGACGACTGTTGATCCATTTCCAGCGAGTTGAGGACACAGAGTTGCACGAGTGCGCTCGATAGTTTTGTAATAAGGAGAATACCCAGGCTATATTGTAATTATAATTCAAACATATTTTTTGTGAGCTGCTGCAGTACGCGTCATCGAACGAGGGAAGCAAGACGCTCCTTATTCGTACGCAATCATGAGTACACTTACAACGGCCGCGGGAATATTATCATTATTAGATGAGGAGGACGTCGTTATTAAAACGCAAGCGCTGAATTCGCTGGTTGGAGTCGTGGACCAGTTCTGGACGGAGATCTCTGACTACGTGGGCAAGATGTATGTGGCGAGTGAGAGATGACGCTGTACTAACGCTGTTACAGAGAATCGCTCAGTGAAGATGGCGCATTCGGCGAGGATTCAAGGAAGCTGGCTGCGTTGATTGCGTCTAGGGTCTACTACCACTTGGGCGCCATGGACGACGCATTGACGCTGGCTTTGGGCGCAGGTGACGCCTTTGACGTTTCGCAGTCCACAGAGTACGTGGAGACGCTGATATCCAAGTCAATCGACACGTACATCCACCAGCGCCAGCAAAGCCAGCCTGTGGATCCCAGACTGGAGTCTATCGTTGACAGGATGTTCGCAAAGTGTATTGCAGAGAAGGAGTACAAGCAATCGGCCGGAATCGCTCTCGATAGCTTGAGATATGATGTTATTGAGAAGGTGTTCAACCTTTCCAAGGACGTAAATATCCTGAGGTATGTCATGGAGGCTACGTCTGACGTTGTCGCGTCTATGGAACAGCGTCAGATTGTCTTTAAATTGCTCGTCAAGCTCTTCAACTCTAGCATCCTTCCATCGCCTGACTACTTCTCCATCACTCAGTGCCACCTGCTTCTGAACGACGGTAAGCTGGCAGGAGAGCTTCTTGACCAGCTCATACAAAGTGGCGTGAACGACAAGGTGCTCATAGCCTACCAAATTGCATTCGATCTGGTCGAAACAGCCTCACAAGACTTCTTGAGCCATGTCAGGGCAGCAGTAGATGCCAGAGAGGGTGAGGAGTACGACAAGTTGAAGGAGATTCTCAGTGGTACACTCTCAATCAGACTCAACTTGGAGTTCCTCCACCGCAACAACAAGGCAGACCCACTCGTTCTCAAAAACACCAAAGAAAGCTTGGACGGCAAGTTCTCGTTATACCACAACGCAGTCTCGTTCGCAAACGCTTTCATGCACGCGGGCACGACCAACGACACCTGGCTGCGAGACAACCTCGAGTGGCTGGGCAAGGCGAACAACTGGTCCAAGTTTACGGCCACGGCGTCGCTCGGTGTCATCCACAAGGGCAATCTGAACCAGTCTGTTCAACTCCTCGAACCATACCTGCCTGGAGCCACATCGCATGCATCTGAATACTCAGAGGGAGGTTCACTTTACGCTTTGGGATTGATCCACGCCAACAACGGTGGACAAGCGCTCGATTTCCTCAAGGACCACTTAAAGCGTGTTGGCGCGACTGAGGTCGTACAGCACGGTGCTGCCCTCGGTCTCGGTATTGCGGGTATGGCCACCAAGAACGATGAGCTGTACACGGAACTCCGCAACATCCTCTTCAGCGACTCAGCCGTCGCGGGCGAGAGTGCAGGCTATGCCATGGGTCTCGTTATGCTGGGTACCGGTAACGAGAGCGCTTATGAGGAGATGCTGCAATACGCACACGAGACGCAGCACGAGAAGATCATCAGAGGTTTGGCACTCGGTATCGCTTTCCTCATGTACGGTCGTGAGTCGCAAGCAGACAAGGTGATCGAGACACTGCTGAATGACAAGGTGAGAATGAATGGATATTGAAGAAACGCCTAGTTGACTGTCGAATAGGACTGGATTCTCAGATACGGTGGTGTGTACACTATTGGTCTCGCGTACGCAGGTACCGGCAACAACAAGGCTATCAAGGATCTGCTGCATGTCGCCGTGTCTGACGTCAACGACGACGTGAGAAGGGTGGCTGTCATTGCGCTCGGATTCATCCTCTACCGCAACCCAAGCCAGGTGCCACGCTTGGTGCAACTCCTTTCAGAGTCGTACAACCCACACGTGAGATGCGGTGCTGCTATGGCCTTGGGTATTGCATGCGCAGGCACAGCTCTGGAGGTGAGTTTGGTTGTTTTATGGCCCCTTCCAAGCTCAATCTCTCTAGGACGCAATTGAGTTGCTCGAGCCGCTTTCGAAAGACCCAATCGATTTTGTGCGCCAGTACGCGTACATCGCACTTGCGCTGGTGTTGATCCAATCGAACGAAAGCAATGCGCCGAAGTCCGCTAAGGTGCGCGAGACGCTGAAGAACACGGTGAATGACAGACACGACGAATCAATGGCCAAATTCGGTGCAGCAATAGCACAAGGTTTGATTGATGCGGGTGGACGTAACGCTACTATCAGCATGCAAAGCAAGAACGGTTCGACTAACATGTCGTCGCTTGTCGGTATGGCGCTCTTCACTCAATTCTGGTTCTGGTTCCCATTGGTGCACTGCGTCTCACTCGCTTTCACACCCACCCCGCTCATCGGTTTAGACCAGCACCTCAAGATCCCAAAGCTGGACTTCGTCTCGAATGCCAGACCATCGCTGTTCGACTACACGCCGCAGCTTAAGCCTCCAACCAAGGAGACTGCCGAGAGAGTCAAGACGGCTGTGCTGTCGACGACGGCACGTGCACAGGCTCGTCAGACGAAAGCTAAGAAGGAGAAGGAGGGCGATGTGGAGATGGAGGAGGACGTGAAGGAGGAGGAGAAGGAGAAAGAGGAGAGAGAGAAAGAGGAAAAGAAAGAAGAGGAGGTTAAGGAGCCTGAGGCTGAGTTCGAGGTGAAGGGCAACTTGACCAGAGTGACACCCAACCAAGTCCCATACGTCGTTTTCCCTAAGGATGGCAGATACACGCCAGTCAGAAGCGTGTCGAATGTGCCTGCGTCGACGAGGAGAGATAAGGGCGTAGATGCGGCTTCTGGTTCGTCTACTCCAGTGTCCATTAACAGAAGAACGCGCAGACCTACCATCTCATCTATTTACTCAACCACACCAGCATCTGCTGGTGGAGCGGGCATACTCATACTCAAGGACCACAAGGACGGTGAGGCTGTGGAGTATATCACGCTCGAGGCCGGAGAAGGTAACGGTGGTGTGCAGCAGACTACACAAGCTGCACAGAGCAATGAAGGTGTGGATGACGGCGAGGAGATCGACACTCCGCCGCCATCTTTCGAATACAACTTTGAAGCTAGATGAGCTAGATGAGCTAGTTGAATATAAATGACTGAATAAAGTACTCCAAACAATGCATGATTTCTGCTGTATAAAAAGTGTTACAAGGTGTGCTACTTAAAGGCGTTGTCGACGTGCTCCTCTCACAGGTGCTGCTTGCTGATCTCCTCGTAGCTCCATTCCAGAGGCTCAGGCTTGGAGTCTATGTCTTGCAGGAAGTCTGCAATGCTGTCCCAGTAGTCAGGACTAACGCACGTATCGTTGTGTGTTCCATTAGGGAATGACTTCCATCTGCACAGTACATCGCCAGCACCCTCCTTCCTGCCCTTCACGACTGTGTTGTAGAGAATGCGCATGTGCGACACAGGCACGATCTCGTCCATAGTGCCAGACAGGAAGAGAGTGTGCGTGTGCTTGCCAATGCTGCGAATAGACTGTGCGCTGTTCCAGTGTTCTGTGCATAAGAAAGTGAATGGGGTGAGCAGAGGGAGGAGGCTGGGTATGAGTTGCGGGATGCTAGTGAAGGTATTCTCGAGTATAAGCGCGTGTATAGCGTCTGGATAGTGTTTGGCGAGATCGATGCACACAGCGCCCCCGATAGACTGTCCGTAGAGAATCACTTTGGTGTTCTGCGTAGACGTATGCTGCTGTACGAATTCGAGAGCTGCGCGCGCATCACTCCGTATACCGCGTTCGCTTGGCATGCCCTCGCTCTTGCCATACCCCCTGTAGCTGACCATCAAGACATTAGTCTTGTAGCGGTGGTAGAAGACTTGAGCGAGCGGGAGACGGTGTCCCTGGTGTTTGCGTGAGAGGGAGACAATTGGTTCACTCTATCACGCACCATGTTACCAGCATTCGCATGGAAGAGAATCACAGTCGGACGTGAACGTGCGACCGACGCAGGAGGTGCAATCAAGTAGGCTTTGATCTTGTACTCGCCGGATTGCAGGGTGATATCTTGGTACGGGAGATCGAATCTGCTCGTCGTCAGTAACGTCTGGCTGCTGATAAGAGTACGTACTCGTCTGGCGTCATAACGATATGGCGTGAGTCGGGAGGCATATTGGCTGGATCTGGAGTAGTTTGGGCGGTCTGTAAAAGAAGTATTCGTAAACCACCCACAGATAAGACTTGTTTGGTATATGTAGAGCAGGATCGCGGTGCCGCTGATGAGGACGGCTGAGACGCCTAAGAGACCCTTTGTGGGTGTTCACTGGAGGCGCCCGAAGCCAAAACAAGGCGCACCTTGGCACACTGCGCTATCAGTGACATGGGTGTTTGGGATTAAGGAGTGAAAATGAGTATTTCAGCTACTTTGTGAGTTGTAGACTGGGTGGATGGGTGGAGTGTGTGCATCAGAGAGTCCTGTATCGCGTCGCTGTCGTTGCTGACCAGGGCTTCGTCCGAGTGGAAAAGGTGGTCAATGTCATCATCGGAGGAGTCAGCGTGGATCTTTTCAAGTAGGGACTGCAGCATAGATTGGTTATGCTGCTGCTCTTGTAGCGATAGTGGCTCTGATGGTTCAATCCCGTCGTTGATTGATCGACTTTTGGTCTTTTGTGGCGTTTTCTTGATTTTTGGGAGTGGGCTTACGCTTAGTATACGTTGCACGGTGATTGCTGCACCCAGTTCGCTAGCCATGTGCTTCAAGCACTCCACGCTCTCCCGTATTCCGCTGTCATCGATGCCAATCAAGTGGCCGTCGTCGAGAACGCCGATCTGGTACAGACAGCGTCCGCGGCCTTCGAGCAATCTGTACTTCATCTGCGTGATGTACCTGTCTATCCTGTCCTTGGGCGTGGATAGGCTGAGTTTGAGCTGTATTTGGTTAGCGAGAAGACGGGCAGTATAAGGCATAGGACACACTTTATACTCAACGCAGCCATTGTCGCACTCCTGTGCAATCTTATTGAACGGCACGAATTCGCCTTTCAAATCCGCCCAAATACTCAACGTCATTGCACAACGCACAAATGGCCAATAAAATTTTTTATTGAAGTGTTACAATGAGTTGGAGTGCGTCCATTTAGTCGTTTAGTCGAAGAGACCGAGACCCATGTCGTCGTCAGACTCCTCCTTGGCTTCCTCCTGGAGGGTAGAAAGTGAGTAAGAGTCAGTAGCATACACACCCAACGCACCTTCTTTGGAGCCTCCTCAGCGGCTGCGGCTGGAGCGGCGCCACCTGCTGCTGGTGCTGCTGCTGCAGATGCGGATGGGACGGAGGCGAGCTTCTCGGTACCCTGAGCGATCAACTCGTCGACGTTCTTGCCGTTGAGCTCCTCGATGAGCTTGTTGAGGCGGCTGTCGTCTGCCTCGATGCCGACGGTAGACAAAAGCTTCTTGACGTCCTCAGCGGATGGAGAGGTGTTTCCACCGACGGTGAGCAAAAGGTAAGCGGCGACTAACTTCATCTGGGAGGAGAGTGAGTGAGTCGTTCTATTGATTCTATAGCAACCCACTGTAACTGATTAAAACTTGTTTAAAGGAGGACCTCGTCTTAAATCTTGAAGAGAGAGAGAAGCTCGACGACAGAGTATAATTGAAGATTTTTGAAAAAGTTTTTTATGAGCGGGAGTGGGAGTGGGGAGTGAGTGGGCGATGCTCCAGCCACTCTCACTCCTCTTTCTCCTTCCTCCCTCCCGCCTGTCCCACTTTTGACAAATTTTACACTCTCTTACGCACAATCGAATCTTTTTTATTGCGACTTGTACATACATCTAGCCCATGCACTCTCTGAATTTTCTTTTTCGCTGCCCATACCTCGACACTGTAATTTTCTACGCCTTAGTGAGTGACCATCATGTCTGCTGAATACGACGGAACTACCAGCGCAGCTGAAGCCGTAAGCAAATGAATTCTGTGCAATCACCCGCTCACTCTGCCTATCCAGGCTGAGCTCAAGAAGCGCCGTGCCTTCCGCAAGTTTCAATACCGTGGTGTCGAACTCGACCAGCTCCTCGACTTGAAGAACGAGGAGGTAGGAGCATTTAATAGGCGTTGGTTACTGTTACTGACTTTGTTATTCACCAGTTCATGGACCTTGTTCACGCTCGCGCTCGCAGACGTTTCCAGCGTGGACTCAAGCGTGGTCCTCTTGGTCTCATCAAGAAGCTCCGTAAGGCCAAGAAGGAGACGCCACCAAACGAGAAGCCAGCCGTTGTCAAGACCCACCTCCGTGACATGCTCGTCGTCCCAGAGATGATCGGCTCTCAAGTCGCCATCTACAACGGTAAGGTCTTCAACACTGTGGAAATCAAGCCAGAAATGACTGGCCACTACTTGGGTGAATTCTCCATCTCATACAAGCCAGTCAGACACGGTCGTCCAGGTATCGGTGCCACCAACTCGTCTCGTTTCGTCCCACTCAAGTAAGAAAATGCTTGTTTGGTGTACATGTCTATTTATGTGTGTACATACTCAATAAAGACTAATCAAATGGTATCCGACGTATTGCCGTGCGTGATTTGCTGCTCGCTGAAGATGCTGCTGCAGCTGCAGCCGCTTCACCGAATGCTGATGGAACGGGTATACCGCAACAATCGCTACCGAAAGTGCCATGATGCTGTGAGCGATCTACGTGTCCTGCGTGAGTGTGTGAGTGAGCGTGTCCACATTCATCGACCTCTGCTGCTCCATCCACCGGCACTCCCTCTGGCGCCCTGAGTATACTGCCGAACAAGAAATGCTGCACTATCGGCAACTTGCTCAACACCTCTACTCTGTACATCTTGAACATGCCCTCGTTGACTTTGTGCCATGTTTTGACAGCGCTAATGTCGTCCAACATGGGCGAATGCCAGCGTAGACTGGCAGTCTTGATTGAGTTGATGAACTTGATGCAGCTGAGATACATGTACTGGTCACTGAACTCGAGCATGACTTCTGCGTCGTGTATGCTCTTTGGACGCAGGTACTTGTGGTTCGACAACTGACCAGCCCCCCACAGGAAAGGCAGGAAATGGTAGTCGTCGAGTCCCCACACTCCGTGACTACCAGCTGGCTCTAGCCAGAATGTCGACTGCAGTGTGCGCATGATGGATATGTACTTCCAGAACACTCTGGTCACGATAGCCGCATCGTCTGAGGTATCGAACACACCCAACTCCTCTAAGCAGATGAGCCAGCAGACGAAGTTGAGCTCCATGCCGCTGCCGTAGTCGATGCGCTGTCTGTTGCCCCAGCTCTCGTTGAAGTAAGTTGATATCTCATTCACAGCGTCGAAATCGCTGAGATTGAGCTGTTTGTGCAGAGATGTGCTGGCCTGGAGTACTAAAGTAAACGCCTGTACCGCTCAACAACACAAAAGCTGCCTACCTCAGTCACCCTGTCTACGAAATCGCGGAAACCGGGATTACCGAACCGCGATAGTTTGTTGTCTACTGGCGGCGTACTCTTAGCTATACTTTCCACCTCGTCGAGCATTCTCAGCACTCTGTGCACGCCATCTGACATGTGCACCTCATCAGTCAGCTTCACGCCGACGACTGCCTTGTTGAGTCTGTCGATGTATTCTAGTATGCGATTGAATGTGCTGCTCTGCTTGAACAGCTCCAGGTGCTCATCCAGCACTATCCTTTTACTCGGCTGCACGTACGCGGACATGGTGGTAGTGCGATAAGGAGTGATAGCGAAGCGCGAAGACATGGCAGACACTGGTTGCGTCATTGCACAAGTTCAAGCGAGCGAATAAATAAATCTATCATATGCAGCGCATTACATTTGTTGTGTTATTATTTAGGTAGTTCTAGCCCATGTATTCTCAAATCAATCTACACAGCCGCTTCATGCAGCTGCATAGCGCAGTCTTCACCACCAGTAGCGAGCACTGATCCATTCCAGCACACGCTAAGAATCTTATTCTCGTGCTCCTTCCTCCCGTTCGCCGGCTTGCGCACGACAGTGAAGAGTGCCTGCTTTGGTGAGCGAATATCCCAGAGCTTGACATTACCGTCGAGGCCAGCTGATGCGAAGTGGTGTTGGGAAGTAGGGTGAGCGTGCACGGCTTCAACGATGGAGGAGTGCCCTGTCAGTCTAGAGGCTACGTTGGTCGTGCTGCGCGTGTCCCAGACACAGACGCTCCTATCGACATGTCCCGACACAGCGACTGCGTCTGATTGCGCTAGGGTATCGACGCATCTGAGGGCGCTGGACGCTGTGCGCGTGTCCGTCTCAAGCCCAACGCCTACATCCCACTGTCTGAGTGAGTGGTCTGTGCTAGCCGAGTACGCGCGCGTCTGGTCCACTTTAGCGAAAGCTACGCCCGTAGCTGCTGCAGTGTGCGCGCGGAGTTGGTGAATAGGAGCCTTGCGCAATGCAGTACTAGGTGTACTCTTCTTCTTCCTCTTCTTGCTCGCTGGCTCCTCCTCATCTGCGTCCACCTCGTGCGATGACGGCACGCGCGTGTCCCATAGACACACCAGACCATCCCAGTCACCGCTGAGCAGCGTGTGCGGCTCAGACGGGAGCAGCGGCGGCGCGACTGCGAGTGCTGAGACGGGTGAAGTGTGCGCTGTGAATTGAAGAGTCTGAGTGGGCTTCTCCGCACTCATGTCCCATAACCGTACGCTGCAATCACGACCGGCTGTAATGATGTCGCTGGCTACCCAAGCACCAGCGAGAATTGGCCCAGCGTGACCACTCACCTGCGCCACCACCTCGTTCGAACTATTCCACACCCGCGCCACGCCGTCGTAGCTCGTCGTGAGGAACTTGCCGTCGTCGTTGGCTGCAGCAGCAGCAGCAGCGCTATCGCTGGCGCCTCGCACGCTCACGCTAGACAGCCAGTCGTCGTGCTCATACGTACTCAGGTGCTTCGGTGGCAGTATAGACGGCACGTACGTCAAGTGTAGCGTCTCTTCCTGTTGCACTGCTGTGAGTAAATTTGTACTAGAGATGACACTCCCCACGCACCCCATTCGTGTGCGTCTCAAGCGCTGTTGTCAGCTTGCCTCCACTGCTGTCCTCCCCAATGAAGAAATCGAACGGGATCGCCTTGCTCGTCGCGAGGACGTTGTTGATCAGTTGCGAGAGCTGGAAACGACGCCATGTGGATGGAATAAAGTATTTCTCCGTTGGGATTGCATGCTCGTTGCTGACTGAGTGCAGTATCACAGGTACTTGCTTATCGTCCGCCATCGTCAAGTGTTGATAGCAGTAGATCAAGAGAGAAGACGGGTGTACATTATCCAAATTTCTATAAAATTACAACAGAGCTGTTTTCTAATGTTTAACGTTCTATATATTCTCGCCTTGCTCTTTCTCCTCCTCCTCGTTTTCCTCATCACCGCCCCTCTTCACACCCGAAAACATCTCAGTCTCACTCTTGCCTGTCGCCGCCTCGAATATGCGCACAGCATCCTTGACTGCATCTTCTGCAGGCTGTACGAATGGCGCTGTGGTAGTACGCTTGCTGGAGACGACGTGCACGTTGGTGTCACCTGCGCTTTCACCACTGCAGTCCTCTTGCACGTCCGCATACACGCACAAGTAGGCAATATCTTCCGCTCTCTCAGCCAGGCTGTCAACGTATGGCTGGAACAGGGTATCGAGGTTGTTGTGCTCGCCAGCGTCCGTGTCCAATGGCACGGCAAAGTGTGCGACATAGTAGCCAGCGGGACACACCCCCGCCGCTGCGTCCTCGTAGTGGGCATGCACGGCGTGTCTGAAGGCGAGACCTGGCGCGTAGACGATGATGGGGGAGTCAGGGAAGGGGTCTAGCAGTGGTGCTTTACTGAGCACCAGCACTGCCCTGCCGAGTGTGCTCTGTGTGCTGCCCTGCGAAGCTTTCTTAGCTACGCCCAGCGCTGCCAATTCCTCTGCTTCACCGATCACTGCACCGACGCTGAACACCTCATCTATACCACTCACGCGCACCTCGAACCCTCCATCTGGCGCTTGTCTCCGCGACGCGCTCTCCACACCGCGGTTGAGGATGAAGGTGGAGCCATGCACTGCGCTAGATCTGGTGTAGCAAGTGAGCGATCTCGTCCATGTACTCTGCACGCCTCCCTCACCTGCAATACCCCTGTATGATGTCGCCGACACCGCCATACTGTGCATAGAGGAAACTAGACGCGCCGTACGCGCCGTGGGAGTGCAAGAAGGTGGATATGCGATCGAGGGTAGCGTGCGCATCCTCGTCCAGCGTGCAAGCCATGCCGAACGAGAGGAGGAGTGAGTGGAGGATGTGTTCTGGCAGACCTACATCCAAATCCTTAATGGCCACGCTAGGTTGTGATTTGTAGTCGCCGTTCGCAACGCTCTGTAGAAACTTCATCAGCATGCGCTTCTCTTTCACACCGACACCGCTACGGAACACCTCTTGTTTGGATTTCGGTATCTGGGTGAAAGCGCCGTCTGCGTCGCGGTGGATGACGGCATCGACCAGTCTGAATTCGAGATAGTGGAATATGGTAGAGCGGATGATGTACTCGAGCTGCGTCTGCGCTGAGCGCTGCGTTATCAGCACGGAAGGGGACAGACTGCCGAGGAATTTGTGTGCGTTTGTGAGCGTGTTGATGGTGCTAGAGTGCGGGAATTGTGAGAGTGGGATTGTAGCCCAGTCACCCCCGTAGTAATCGTTGTGGTCGACGTGCAAGCATTTGTAGCCGGACGAAGCGAGCGCGCTGGAGATGGGAGATGAGAATGGCAGGACAGTACAGCCAGCAGCAGACACACCTCGACAGCAGCGCCTGCGTGTATCCCGTGCCGATCAAGAGAAAATCAAAGCAATTGTTGTCATTCATGTAGATGGTGGTGGAGAGGGTGCAAGAGGGGAAACAAAGAGAGGGCAGTACAATAAAACTGAAAGGAAAGCACTCCTCACGTCAAGCCAGGCTCGTCGTCGATCGATCTCTTTATCTTGAGCATGATCGTCGTCTTCCAGTTATCTAATTTCGTCATCTTGTCGTACTCGACCACGAGGCCGGTGTACTGCTCCTGGTCGCCCTGCTCTATGGCGTCAATAGCGCCTGATAAGAATTTGTGCTCGCGGGTCTGTTGGAACGAAGGGTCTAGCTGGGTGTAAGAAGCGATAGCGCGGCCAGCGTCGACGATATCGCCAGCAGCGAGCCAGCAGAGACCAGCCTTGAAGAAGTACTCCTTAACGCTGAACCGCGTGAGTGGAGACTCCAGCGACTGCTTGATCACCTTATCGTAGTTGCTGATCGCGCGCTTGTACTGCTCCAGCTGCGCGGCGATGTCTGCCACATCCTTGTAGCACTGGCTCGCTGTAGCCCGCGCGTCCTCCTGTTCGTACCACTGAGCGGATTTCTCGTACGATTCCAGCGCCAGTGTCAAGTCGCCTTGCTCAGTGAGGTGTATAGACGCAATCTCCTTCATGCGGTCTGCTGCTTGTCTGAATCTGCCTGCCTCAAGCAATCCATTGACAGCTCTCTGGTACGCTTCTATGGCGACTATAGAAAGATATTAGAAATGAGTCTATTATGACTACTGCCGTGGCTCACGCTCAGGTGCAGTCTGCTTGTACGCCTTGCCCGCTTCCCAGAAATGCTGGTTCGCTTCGTTGGGCTCGTCCGCCTTGATGGCGCATTCACCGGCTCTTATGAACGAGTCACCAGCCTCTTTGAAGCACTGGTCGATCTTGAATTTGTTGGCCGCGTCTCGGAACATATCTGCGGCATCTTGCTTGCGCTCCTTGGTCGCCGACGAGCCCCAGCTAAATAAACCGCCTGACTGGTTAGCCTTCTTCTCTGCCTTCTGGTATAATGCGTGGCCCTGCGATTTTCCCATCGTTGGTCGTGGTGGTTGCGTGGTGAGCTGCATCCTCTTGCCAATGAACCTCTATGATGTAAATTCGAGTAGCAGCAAAATAATAATCCCAGCTGATGGAATTGCTACAGGAAGTGAAACTATACTCCACTACCACTGAGCGTGATCGCTACGAGAATCTCGCTACGCTCTTCGGCATCATACAGTCACTCGACTATCTCGAGCGCGCATACGTCAGAGACTCTGTCAGCCAGGCGCAGTATGCACCAGCGTGCGTCAAGCTCCTCGCTCAGTTCAAAACCATCTTGAAATTGGTAGCTGGCGATATCGCTGGCAGTGTCGATGAGTTTATGGCGCAGTATAACGTGGGCGATAGCGAATTGAAGATGAATTATCGCTCAATTACCCACAGATGGATTGCCCTGCTGCCGCTCATCGTCTTCACGTAGGCGTGCCTGCTACGGTGGAACATTCAGCAGAGGAGGGCGTCGAGACGGGCAAATGGGTAGCAGAGACGACTCAGGTGGGTGTTCAGACCTCTCGTAGTGTCTTCTCAACGCCCAATAGTGCTTCATCACCTTTATGGACGCACTGAGACTCAACCTGCGCGCCAAGGATCAGCTCCACCCGATGCTCACTGATCTCATGAGCGTGTACTCGCGCTTCAAAGGGTCGTCGGAGTGGGAAGGCAGACCCAAGCTGGTGGGCTGGTGGGTGTGTGCATCGCAAGAGTGCGCTTGATAACAGAAAATTTTCAGGCTCATCACACTCAACAAGATGAAGGCAGCTGATGAAATCACTGACGAGCAGTCGAGGCAGGTGGGTGCCTCTGCAACCGATTGACTTCACTCTCACACCCTCTCAGATGCTATTCGACGTAGACCACGCGTATAACGAATTTTTCAGATCATTAGGTAACGACAACAGTTAAGAGAAAATGTAGAGCGCTTGTATGACTAGATAGACTAATAAAGTTGCAATAGAGGTGACGTTTGAGCTCGCGATCTGGTACGCTGCCTGCGCTTTGAGCTGGTGAGGTATATCGTGGCTGAGGTGCTGGATTTGGTGGACATTGACGCTGAGGTAGTTGAATGTCGGAATGAGCAGAACCAGAAAGCTAGCAAGCTCCAGCTTGTACCTCCTGTATATCAGCGTGTTTATCAGCTGCGAAGACAGTCCAAGAATGAAGAGCGTGTTCATGAACACCTTGACTGCCTGCGGGCTGTAGTTGAAGGTGGTGTAGAAGCCTATGGAGTTGTCGGTGTTGAAATCACTGTGCGTATCCAGCAGCAACCGCACGTCTTGCGTCAGGCAAATGAAGAGGATCCCGAGGCTGAAGGAGACGGAGGAGAGTGCGATGCTCTTGAGGAGTGTCCTGCGTCTGCGTCAGCGGTGAGTATTTGCGTAATTTGCCGCTCATTACATGGAAGTTGCTCGGAAACCTTCTTTGATCGCAACGACGAGGAGTAAAAAATCCAAGAATGGTGAGGAGCACAGTGCTATAGATACAGGGAATCCCTGCTAATTACACCTCCCACAGCCACCTCCAAAACCAAAGAACTCGCGAATGCTCACGCTCATCAACTACAGGCTCAGAGTGACGCTCAACGACACACGCCAGATCGTAGGGCAGATGCTGGCGTTCGACAAGCATATGAATTTGGTTCTCGTTGATTCCATAGAATTCAGAAGGCTCAAGGGACCTTCGAGCCAGGGAGATATTCCTAAGGAAATGAAGAGAGCGCTGGGATTGATCGTGTTGCGCGGCGAGAATATCATCTCGATAGCCGTAGAGGGTCCACCGCCAGTCAAGGAGGAGGATCCAATATCCGCTGGCCCGGGTGTCGGCGCACCAGCTGGAAGAGGAATGCCTTTGGGCGCTGGCGTCGGCGGCGCTGCCCCACCCGCTTTCCAAGCACGCCCAATGCCATACGCTGGTGGCCCTCCACCGCCTGGATTCCCTGGCGCTGCGCCTGGATTCAGACCACCGCCTGGGTGAGCAGAAACTTGGAATGGCAAGAGATGCACGCTCTAACCACGCTCACAGCTTCCCTGGCGCTCCAGCTGGACTCCCTACACCTCCCCCTGGGTACGTATCTCGCGTTGCAGCGCCATCTCCCACTCACCCAGCCATAGCTTCGCAGGCATGCGCCCACCACCAAGCTAAATCAAAGATATTTATTGAATCCGTCAATCGCCAGTCTCATAATTTGTATCTCCGCCATCGCCATAACATTTTCTGCTTCTCGCTTCTTTGTGTTTGACCATCATCTGTCATGAAATGGTGCGTAGAGATAGCGCGTTAATATGCAATTAACGCGGAGATGCGACGCAGGAGGAGATACACAAGATAGTCACAGAAAGCGTAAAAGATAAGCTAACAGAGGAGGGCATTCCTGCGAGCCAGCTGCCTGAGATTATATCCAGCCTCGCCAGAGATGGCCATCTCGCCAGCTTCATTACAGAGGAGACGCTCGAGAACGTGAAGCACTTCGCCAGCACAGACAGCCTGAACGCGACGTACGTCAGTCTCGACGGCGTGCTATCCCTCATCGACTCGCTACTCGTGTCATCCCCTAAGCAGGAGAACCTACTCGACGAGGAGCCGCTCGAGGAGATCAGCTTCATACAGAACATGGGCGATAGTCCCCTCAAAGCGGCTGAACAGGACACGGGCATCACGCCCAAGATCAGTCGCACAAACAAATTCAAACGACCAAAACCAGCACATAAAGTCGTACGGTCGAGCTCCAGCTACACGGATCTCAGCGACTACTATCCATCCGACACCGATTACAACGACATCGCGCTGCACTCACCCAGCACCACATCACCCCCGCTTACACCGAACATGGACGCAGAGAAGAATTACGCGGGTCTCGATGGACTCATGCTGGCTGGCGGCGCGGCGCATACCACCAACATATCGAATGTGAGTTGCGCGAGGAGTGTTTCATAGGACACCAATCAGGGGTCGTGTTTGAGACACCAGAGACTCGAGACACACAGGCTGACACGCGCTTTCACCCCCACAGGACACCCTCATACACACCCAGAACCAGATACGCGACTTAGAGAAACGCAACGCCGAGCTCGAGAAGCGGCTCAAAGAGTCCGAGCGCTCGTATACCCAGACCACATCCCAGAACGAGGACTATATATCCATCATGGAGGACCAGCTGAAGGAGGTGGGTTGAGGTGGCTGTGCTGCGTGGGTGTCCTGCTGACAAAAGATTACAGAACGACGCGAAATTGGAGGCACTCGTGCGCGAAGAGAAGGATTTGCGCGCGAAGGATGTGGGTATGGTGTGCGTTGGAGAGGCTATCTGACGAGCACCTGCAGCGCCAAACTACTTTCGCAATCAATAAGGTGTGTTTGCGAAGGTACTCTTTTTCTTTGACTCACGCAAGCACAATCTAGCTCGAGCATGAAGTACGTCCTGCCGTTGTATGTGCATCTCACCCCTCTCACACGCCTCGCAGATCGCTACGTATCAGCGCCAGGCGGAGACAGCGCGCATCCAAGCGAGCACTCTGCAGAACCAGAACGCCGACGTGGCTGGTGCGTGTTGTTGACCTCATTGTGGCCCAACTAACAACGCGCAATAGCTGAGATAGATTCTCTGCGCGATAGCTTGCGTAGGTTTAGGACAACATCGATCGCAAGTATCTGACAACGCTCCAGGCGAAAAAGACAGAGAGGTCCGCGAAGCGCGTGGCCGCGCTGACTGGTACGAGCACCAGGCGAAGAAGGTGGGGTGTTAAACATTTCTTGGATTCATCTGACACACCCCAAGTGGGAGAACGAGCGGCGAGGCTACGAAGATGCGCTCCAGCACATCAAAGCGCAGCTAGACGAGGCGCGTCTTTCGGAGCGGGAGCTGGATGTGCAGAAGAGTGAGAACGTGGGGTTGAAAGTGGGTGTGGCGTTCGTCAGATTGTCCTCATCTAACACCACGCACCAGGAAACTATCGACAGACTGCGCAGCGACCTCAACCACCAGCTAGCGTACAGCGGGTCGACGGACGACTCTTCCGGACAGCTCGGCAGCGTGTCGCGCAATCTAGGCAAGGAGTTGGCAAGGCAGTTGACGGAGACGGACAGCGGCGCATTCGATCACCGACACAGCCGCCATGAGCTCTCTGAAGGCGAGATTGAGACTGTGGTCACGACGCGCAGACGCAAGGTGAAGCCGAGTGGCGGCGTTGGCGTGAAGGACGGTGGTGGTGCTGAGGCACGCGCAAATACCGCCGCTAACACTGCCACAAATACTATTGAGTCACCACCACCTTACTCGTCTGACCAGCCGCTCGACTACGAGTACGTCGACGACGTCCGCGAGGTATGCAGCCGCGGCGTGCAAGCGGCAGTGGAGGGTCGGGCGATGGAGACGCAGACGGATGGCGCTGAAGGGGAGGATGAGGAAGTAGAGGAGGAGGCAGAGGAGGAGGCAGAGGAGCAAAACACCTCAGACACCTCCAAACACCCACGCAAATCCATCTGGAGCAAGCTGTATGGCAGATACACCAAACGCACACGCCACAGACTCAACATCGTGCCTATCTACTCCACCATCGTCTTCATCTGCGGCATGGTCGGAGGCGCTTGGCTCCTCCCATCATCTACCTCCTCCGTCGAGTCGCTCCGCTCCGCTGGCGTAGAAGATAAGGCTATCTTCGTCGCCTATAACACATTCGAAGGCGCATCTTCCTTCCTCAACTCCGATAATAGACTCGTACGTTTCATCCAGAGCGTCGTCTGGAGCGGCGTTGACACGTCGCAGCTCTTCCCCGCTTAGATGTGTGTACAATCACGATTTTTGATGCATTCTTTTCATGATACAGAGCGTGCGGTGTGCATAATAAGATGACGAACAGTAGACTGATAAATACTGCTGACTGGCATTACAATAGAGATGCTGCTGTTGATATGAGAGAGCGAAAAAAAGAATAGTGAAACGACATAGTCCTGTGATATATAGCAGAAGAGAAGAGGAAAAGAGTGCTTGAAGATACTAGTCGCCCGTCATCCAGAATGCGACATGCGACACGTGACATGCGACATACGACACGCACAACAGCACCACCAACCTAGACGAGACAACCAACAGCAGTGAGGAGGATAGCAGCAGCAGCAGCAGTAACGCCCATCTGAGCAGCCGAGCTATCGTCGTCGTCGCTGTTGCTGTTGTTGTTGTTGTTGCTGCCATCAGTGTTGCTAGATGATGCAGTTGATGCAGTTGAGGCGGTGGATTGCATGCTGAATGAGCTGGCTTGAGTTGGATTGTACACACCGAACGCCTCGCAGTACAGGTTCGTCTGACCAGTGATGTTGAACCCTGTAGTGTTTGTCAGCGTTCATGTCACAGAATGCATAATCAAGTGCTACTCACCTGCGTTGTTCAAGCAGTCAACGCAATCGCCCTTATGCTGAATCGTGTCGTACATCGCCGGACACGAGCAAGAGTAGTATTCAGTGGCGTTGTTTTGAGCTGAGGACCTGCAATCGTCGTCTGCCTTGTGGTAATCTGAACAACTGTTATCGTAGCAGAGCTCAAGTGGTGTCTTTCTGTCAGCGTCGTTGTTGCTGTCTATAACGGAGTCAGTGAGTTGCTGGCGATAGTCTAATTCACACGAACCCTGCGCAACAGCCATTGCTGCGATTGCTGAAACGGTGAGAATCGTAAGCTTCATTATATTTCAATTGAATTGATGATGAGAGAAGATTTGAGAGACCCTACACCGCACCCAAACGCCCTTTTTATATTGAGCTTTTCGGCGGACACCTGCTGCTGCCCTGACATGTCTTTTATGCGGAGAAGACAAGGCATGCGCGCGGCATCTGGCAGCTGTCGAGTGTTCATTTCACTTCTTGCTGTAAAGTAGCGCGCTAATTTCTCTCAATGGCTCATAACGCCGTGCTTCTCTCATCTTCTCGCCACGTGCTCGCCCATGATCTAGCTGGCTGACTACTTAAGATTAGCTGGGCGCGGAAAAATAATCCCGGGCAAGCGGAGATGGAGTATAATTAGGAGATAATGCGCAGCTACACCAGTCTGCTACTGCTCTGCTCTGCGGTGTCTGGTTGGTGGTCATCGCAGCAGCTCAAGAAGCGGTCAAGAAGCGTCAAGAAGCGGCAAGAAGCGTCAAAGCGTCAGCGCATTCGCAAGTGTAGAACTAAAGCATGTATTAGCGCTGAGTACATGCCATTTCTCCACTCAGATAGAGCCCTCCAGCACCATATCTGCCAAAACCCAGCGAAGCAATTCCGTCATTCGCAAGTCGAATACCCTGGTGACGATACGGCTGTAATGCTTACACATGAGCTCACGGTGAAGCTCAGCCCACGCCGTCTCAGTCTCTGGCACCTCTCGATCGCAGTTGGGACACAGCGCAACTCCCCTCCGCTTCCTATTCTTCTTTGCTGCCTTGCGTTCTCTCACCAGCCCCCTCGGCTCTTGCCCTTATTGCGCCCCCGCTCCCCGAGCCTCGCCCTCAGATGATCCAGATCCGCCTTCTGGGCGCGCAATTTGGAGATGGAGTCGGTGACGCACGTCTGCAACAGCTTGAGCGCGTCGCTGGTGCTGCTGATGCTACTGAGGAGTGGATGAGTTGGTGGTGTTAGAGGTGCTGGCTGTGCTGGTACTGTCGCGGTTTTTGGTTGCTGGGTCAGTTGAGCGTAGATATCCGTAGAAGCAATACACACCCACTTCTTTCATCGCCATGCACCTCTCTTGATCGCACGTAAACAAGCGGTCACGCTCGGCAGATGTGAAAATTGCACAAACGATGTAGACAAGCACGCCGCAGCGGGGCGGGTCGCACGAAGCGACGGAAAGGCGACTACATACTACACACGCTCTAAATGCCACACCAGCGCACAGGAACGAGACGGATGGGTATCGAGGAACGGGTGTGCTGTAAGCAAATATTTGCAAGGTATTGATTCCAGTATTATATAAACTCAGTAATATATACAGTGCACCACTCAGTCTGAATCGCTTACATGCTCACATCTCTTCATCTCCATCTCCTCATTCACTCTCTTAGCGTACGTGTCGCATTCGCAGCAAATTCTCCGCGTCGGGGAGGCGTACGACTTGACTGTCTCTTTCAACTCAACCATGTACTCCTTGAGGCTCTTCTCGATCATCGTCTGCTGCGCGTGCATGTCCTCCACTTTACTGGCTAGAGAAAGTGCGTTATTGAAATACTCATCGCTGCGCTCGCCGTCGAGGAGGTTGAATGTGACTGTCTTTGAGTCGGTGGCGGCGTTGAGGATGCTGCTGTGTGACGTGAGCTCATGGTGGTTTGCACCGAGCTTCTCCTTGCAGAATCGTATTTTTTGTGACTTCCGTTTAAGCAAAACAATTGCAATTTTGCTATAAGAGGCAGAGAAAGAAGCCACAGTAGACTCTAACCACTGTAGACCCCCTCTGCAGCCACATTTTACCCACCTTCCTCACTCCCCTCCCACTTCTCTCCTCAACGTCATCAATGAGATTAGCGATCGTCGGCGGAAACGGATTCCTGGGATCTGCGATAAGCAAGGCTGCAGTTGGGCGTGGATTGCAAGTGACGAGTCTGTCGTGAGTCGCTGTGGCGTTGCTCGCTCACCACTAACGCCTTATCAGGCAATCTGGACGGCCATTCAAGACTCCTTCTGGGCACCAGCCCAAGTGGACGAATGAGGTGGGATTTGGTGGAAGGCAAGCTCTTTCAGCTAACGCAAATCCCAGGTGAAATGGCTCGCTGGCGATGTTTTCAACGAAGAAAGCTACTCGGCGGTGATAAAGGAGAGCGACGCGGTGGTGCACACGCTGGGAATACTGCTGGAGTCAGACTACAAGGCGGGGCCACTGAGTGCGCTGCAGGGATTGATCCAAGGCCGCAGCCCACCGAATCCAATAACAGGTGGATTGTACGAGCGCGTGAACAGAGATGCAGCGATCAGAGTATCAGAGGTATTTCAGCGAACGCGTGTGTCCAACACCGACGACAATCCATTCGTCTACATTTCTGCATCTGACATATTCAGACCGCTGATCCCATCCCGGTACATCAGCAGCAAGAGAGCGGCAGAGGAGCATCTACTAGGACTGGAAGGAATACGCGCTATCAACCTCAGACCGGGTTTGATGTACCACCCTCATACGCGTCCCCTATCTACCATCCCAGCTACCGTCATCGACGTGCTCAACAAGCTGCCACTGCCAAGGAGCATACAAGGCATTAGCGAGCACAGCGACCTCCAGAGCATGCTCAATTTGCTGCATACCAACGCGCTGCATATCGATACTGTCGCGAATGCGGCTATCGAGGCTATTCAGGATAGGAGCGTGGTGGGCAGCGTCGATGCCAACGCTATGAAGGCATTGGCGTGGAAATGAGGCTTGGAATGAGGTTTAAAATTTTACAAAACTCGTACATGAGAATGCATTTTACATCACATTAATAAAAGTGATCTTGATTGAGTGTGCCCGATAGGCAAAGAACGATGAGGGTGAGACTAGGAATTAAATACGTAGCGCCTATTAACGCTACGCTGCTAGGAATGGTTCAACGTCCTTCAATACACGAGCAATTGGGGGAACAAGGACAAGGACAGCGCACGGAAGCACAGCGTGCGGCGGAAGCGGCGAGCGAGCGACGGGGCGAAGGAAGACGGTGACCAGGGATTGTCCAGCAAGCATCTCAACAAGCTCAAGCCGCTGCTCATGTCCAATTACTCCGATACGCCTCTCCATACCAACGCACAGCCCGACTCGCTCGATTTGAGAATAGGCGAGAAGGTGGAGAGGATGGCGAGCAGGGTGAAGAACCGCGCCTCCCTTCCCCCGCCTAATAAGCTTCATCAGCAGCCACAACAGCCCGGTCTTCTTCACTCCCAGAACACGTACTTCGACGCCTACGACATCAGCAAGCTCGACGAGCTGCGCGATAACGATGCTAATTATCAGAGCGTACGAGCGTTGCTGAAACGCGACTGCAACAGGCTCTGCGCTGATTGTCGCACTCCTCATCCTCAGTGGGCTAGCCATGCAGTACACAACATCCCAATGGTGCTCTTCATCTGCATACACTGCTCCGGATGGCATCGCTCACTCGGTTCTCACATCTCTAAAGTCAAGAGCGTCGAATTGGACGACTGGTCGGCAGATCTTATCGCACTCGCGGATAGAACTGGCAATCTCGTCTGTAATGACTATTGGGAGAGGCATATGCCTAAACACACCAAAATTCCTTCTCCGACGGACTCCGTAAGCCTTGGCGACTTCATACGCGACAAATACCTCAACCGACGCTGGGTCGATCACAGCATCACATTCACCTGAGTGTGGCACCTCACTTTCTCATAATAGCCTATACTAGCACATACCCATACTACTTTTCATTAATATATGCATCTTCACGGATAAAATATGGTATATTGTCTTTGGCTTTGTTTTTTGCAGAGCATTTGAGCATTTGAGCATTTGAGCATTTGAGCATTTGAATCAAGAAACGAAATGGCAGTGTCATCCTCACACTCCTTCTCACACTCCCTCCTTTCACACCCTCTAGAACCACCCCTTCTTGCCCCACTTCTTCTCCTTCTTCTTCTCAGCTTCCTGCTGCTTCGCCATGTGCTTCTCGATCTCCTTCTGCTCCTTCTTGAGCTTCTTCTCGTCCTTCTTCTCCTCCTTCTTGTCAGCACTGCTCTTCACAGGCTTCGCCGGTCTACCCTTCTCGTCAACGACGGGCTGCGGCACAACCACCGGCTTCACTTCCTCAGACCAGTACTTCCTGTCGTACCCCTGCTGCAGATTCTTGTAGTACCGCTGCTCCACCTGCTCCGGAGTGAGGTCAGGCACATCCACCCTCTTCTTGTCGCTCAGCTCGCTACCTGCGTCGTACGCATATCTATCGACCTTGCCAAGGGCTGTGGACGCGCTCGAGAATTTCATGCTCGCCTCGTTCGTCGTCGACGAGCCCTGTCCATACATGTATCCTCCGTCGAGTTTGCGCACGTTGTCGATGAACTTGGTTGGGTTGAGTATGTCAGTTGAGCCTGGGCGTGATTAGATAAGTTTTCTTTGAATCATCGCACCCACCTATCAAGATATCCTTGTTGGACGCATCGCTCACTTCATACACACTCCTTATCTCGCCATATGTCATGCCGCCGCAGACGAAGACGAGCACCTTCTGCTTCTTATCGTCATCCTTATCGCTGCGCTGCGCAATCTTGGTGGCGGCGCTCTCGCTGGTGTGTGACGACGAGCGAGACGCGGACGCCCACGTAGCGCGCGCCGACCTGAGGCTGCCCTGGGAGGGAGCAGGCGTAGGTGACGAGTGGTGGGGGGCGGGTGAGAGACTGCTACCTGACTGCCTCGTGCTGCGCAGACTGCTTGGTGGTTGCAAAGGTCTTCCTTTACTAGCAGCAGGCGTCTCCTCCTTCTCCTTCTCCCCACCCTCGCCCAAATCCCCCTCCAGCGCGCTGTCGTACTTTGTGAACACTCCCGTGTCGAGTTTGCCATTGAGGAGATCGAGCAGGGCTGTCTTGAGCGCAGGGACGTATCTGCTCGTGTCGTACACATCCTCGCCACACTTGCCACGGTACTTCGCCCGCCTGTATCCTTGCTGCTCGCTGTCGTTCTTGGACACGCGTATGCCGAGATGTACGAGATTGTCAATCGATTGCTGGTCGCTAGGACCGAGGCGCGCGTGCTGGTATAGCCTCCTTTTATCCTCGTCGCTCACACCCTCCTTGAACATAATGTAGAGTGAGATTATGCGGATCTTGTCCTTGTTGAGGAGATTGGGCTGGTCGAGCAGCGGCACCATCTGCTCGATGAGATGGCGCGGCGTCCGTCCGTCAGATGTCATGCCCGTCGCGCAGCACTGCTCTACTTCTGATACTTGCATGAGGTGGCGCTTGGTGACTTCCGCCATAAGCTGGTCAGAGAGGTTGGTATGTATGAAGGCCTGTTTGTGAAGTGTTAGCGAAACGCTCATATCCCTTCTCAAAGACACATTCACACCTTCTCTTTAATGTCTTGCAGGTCTGTCAAGCCTGCCAGCATCGATCGCAAGCCATCCAATCCCTTGGCATTCTTGAAGTCGCTGTCGACTTTCTCAGCCTCCCTGGCCAGATTGCCGACCTTGTCAATGGCGTCTTTCATGTGGAGGTGGCGAATATCGCTCCAGATGGCGTCGGTGTTGTCAGCGAGTGGATGCTGCTTCATGACGCCTTCGCCGTGGCTCGACTTGTAGGAGAGCAGCGGTGGTATAGAGAAGGTATCGAGGACGCGCTCGCTGAGTAAGTCGTTTGTGAGTGACTGATAAGTGAACTCGTGGATGAGGGGCAGGCATATATCGAGCGTGCGATCCGTGATGAGGAGAATAGGCTGCGAAGAAGCATTCGCGAGACCAAAGTCATGATTGTCGCGCTTCACTTGTGCAAGCTCCTTGGTCAGCGCTACAGCCACTCTTCGTGCAACGCCAGAGCCCTTCTCTGAGGACGAAAACGTTGACTTCCACGATGACTTCTTGATTGGAGGTGGCGTAGGGTTCGCAGAGAGGTATTTACCGGATGATACGACCGGCGTTGCATAAGTTCCTATTCCGTTGATCGCATTTTGATACACGATGGTAGGGTCCATGTTGAGCGAGAGAAGGATGTTCTGCAGCGTCTTCACCGTCAGAGCCACCTGCATCTCGGAGGAGGGCACATTGGATGGCTTGGAGTAGTAGCTGTTGAATGCGGAGAGCTGGTTGCTGGTGAAGGCTCTGGACTCGATGAGCTGGAAATTGAGCGGGAGCTCAGACAGGGTGGTGAGCTTGGGTATGATGCCCGAATGAATAAGCCTAAACTCGAGCTGCTTGTTGAGGTTATCGAGAAAGTAAAGGTGACATGGTGTCTTTGACTTTAGGACGCTGCGTATGACGCGGTCGACCGAGTGAGTCGTTGGGAGAACAAAGAAGAGTTTATCGTAGCTGGCGTCGTCGTCGTCCAAGTTAACGGATTCTTCAAGCAGCTTGATCTGGGTGATGCACAGCTGGAGAATCTCGTTGAGCGGCAGAATGCTGAGCAAGATGTCTCTGCTGTGTGAATCAGCTATGAGGACTCTCCAGTCCTTGCTCTTCAACACTTTGACCAATTCCTGCGTTTTTAATTTATAAAGGTTGGTCATGGCTCGAGTGATAGAGGGAGGTGGCATGTCATCTCTCTCCGGTACAGCCATCTCTGGAAATTAAAATGGACGACAATCTACCGGATTTCTTTAAGACGAGAGCAACGCGGCCACAGCCAAAGCAGAGCAACTCGTTCAAGGATCTCTGGAACAACGACGATGCACTGCCGACCATCTCGTTCACAGATAATTTGGAGAGCTTGAATGCGTTCAACGCAGCGCTGGATTTGAGTGCACCAGCGACGAATATGCACACTCCAAGCCTCGCTCACTCACCCCTTCCACCACCACAGCAAACCCCATTCCAGCAGCCACCACCGCTTCAGCAGCCACTGCAACAACCACAGCCAATGCAGCACACTCCAATTATTCCTACTCAGCCGGCTCAGATGCCTCCGCCAATGCCACTCGCGCAGCCTCAGCCACCTCCCCAACTCACCCAGTCCATGGAAAGCATCATCAGAGACCAGGAGCTGCAGGACCTCAAGAGGAGGAGAAAAGCTATCAAGATCAGCGCAATGTCTAACTACAACCACCTCATGACACCATCCGATAAATCGTATATTCTCAGAATGCAGCTGTCGTCTTTAGCGACTGCAGACCCATATACGGATGATTTCTACGCGCAGATCTACTCTATACTGATGCGCAAGAACCAGGGTGTCCTCAACGTAGGCGGTATGGCCTTATCCGTTGCGGCCGGCTCCAACCAGTCTGGAATTGGTGTCGGTGCAGCGAAGAAGCTACGCGACCAGATCGACAAGATTGTCCGATCGAAGAGAGAGAAGCAGCAGGACAACGCGACAAAACAGTCTCAGGAGGACTACCTCGTTGGCGCACTAGGCAAGACCACTTCCACCAAGACCAACTCGAGAGCGCCTAGACAAGTTTTGCAGATCTCCAACGACGATACCTCACTCGCGTCATCGAAGGCTTCAGCCAAGGATGTCCTTTCATCGCTGGAGAAGGGATACTCAATCGACAGTAACTCCAACACGCCCCTGCCTGCACTCACGCGTCGTCAGTGCCTGATTGCTTCAGAGAAGCTCTACGATCACGTCCTCGCGCTCGAGAGTCTCATCAGATCGAAACCTGGCGCTAACCAGGAAGGCGAGGTGAGCGAGCAAGATGTGCAGGCATGGCAGAACGAATACAATAAGAGTGTCGACGGTCTTTGGAAGGGTCTGAGAGTGATGGAACCATTGGAACTGTCTAACCCTCATCCTTTCATCTCCTTGATTGCACTCCCTAAGACTTCGAAATTGATCCCTAGAGCTGCGCGCCACTTCGACCACCAACAGATCCTCACTATCAACACACTCATCATCGCGTGTTTCAACCAGTTCCTCTCTTTCCAGGACGCTGCACTCGTCGAGGCCTTCTTGAGTGGCGTCGTACCTCAGTTCATGACTATGATTACTGGCGTTAGTCTCAGATTGGTGGCGGGTATGCTGGCGCTCTTTGTCGAGCGCAACGATGTGGTGCAGGTGGCGCAGTCTAAGGTGGGAGGCGTAGTGAATATCTGGACTGACTAACGCATCCCAATAGCCTGGTTTGGCCTTCCTCACCATCTTGCTCAGCAGAGCAGAAATCCTGAAGCAGATCCCGATGGGTATGGAGAATGCACCATTACCCGAAGAGACGCAGCAATGGTGGGTTTTAATCCTTTCTTGAGAGTCTTCCTCTAACAATAACCCTCTTAGGGATCAAATCTTCTCTCTCTTCTTCACCAAGATGCTCAACCACCTACCAACGCTCTTCCCATCTCAGCGCCAGAAAGCGATGCGCGGGTTCAATGTCGGCGTCGACGACCTAGTCGTACTCGATAGCGAAGATGAGAGCGTGTGGCGCTTCCTCGCTGCTATCGCACTCAACAGCGACAACGTGCAGCAGTCGACGCTGGTTCAGGAAGTGCGGGACGTCGTGCAAGAGAATGTCATCTCAGCGCAGCAGGCGTGGGTGCCTCCCCAGAGTGCCAGCAAGAGGATCGGTAATGTCAACGTCTTCCTGCACGCGCTGGGTCTGGATGTGAGTCAGTTGGGTTGAGCGGGGAGTGCCACGAGTCGCGTATTTAGAGTTAACACCATTATTAATATTTAAAAGTCTTTTATGACAGTATGAAAAAATGCATTTGTTTGTTTATACATACAACTTGCTGATATTACAGTTGAAGAGAGGTGCGAAGTGTGATGCTGCCTAGCGCTGCTTGCTGGCCTCATTAACACTCAGGTACTGATACTGGTATCTTGACTGACGTGGCTAGACCAGCCAGACTCGTCTCTTTGAGCTGCGTGCTCATCAGAGCAGCTGTCTCACGCATAGCCTTGATGGACTCGTCAAATGAGACGACGTGGTCGCCCCCAGTGGACAGAGCCAGCTGTGCTGCGCAGATGGCCTTCACGGCACCGAGATAATTGCGTTCGATGCAAGGTACTTGTACGAGACCGTGAGGAATATCGCCTGTAGTAATTGAGCGGGTTCAACCAAATCGAACAGACGCCACTCACAAGTCACACCTAAGAAATGTTCGATACCACACTCAGCAGCTTGCAAAATTTCCTTCGTGGATCCACCATTGAGAGCAGTGAAACCAGCAGCAGCCATCGACGTTGCGCTGCCAATTTCAGCCATACATCCGCCCTCAGCTGCGCTAATGGTAGCACCGCGCCTAATGAGCATGCCAACCGCAGCGCTCGTGAGGAGGAATTGTCTGATATCGTTGTGCTGATCGTGGGACAGGAATTCGAGATAGTACTTAAGCACACTCGGTAATACTCCCGCGGATCCCATTGTAGGCGATGTGACGAGACGTGATGCGCAAGCGTTAGCCTCCATCACTGCTATAGCGTAACACATGATGAAATCAATCGACTTGACTTCATTATTGCGGCGGGGCGGGATAGGCGGGAGAGGGTGAGTGACATCGCCGTGCAACTTGCTGTGTTGAGCTAGACTAGTTGAGTTGACTGGAGATGGCGATGGTATACCACGGTACAAACCACTCTGTAACCTGTTGTACAGCATCTTGCCACGTTTCTTCACTTTCATGGGCCCTGGCAGGTACTCGTCTGAGGCGCTGATACCGGTCAGGATACTGTCGTCCATTGCTTTCCAAATCGATGAAAGTTTTGCGTCGATCTCCTCGGGCGTGTACCACGTTAACTCGTTGTTGTAGACAATCTGCGCTATCGTCAGGTTGTGTTTCTGGCACAGCGCTAGTAGTTCGTCGCCGGTATGGAAGGGATACGGTACGTCTTTGTGAGGTTGTGTCACTGCATTGCTAGCCACGCCTCCGTCGTCATTGAGCACTTGGACCTCGCGTCTGCTCTTGTCTACTGTATCCTTCTTAATCGATTTGTAGAAGACATTCTCTGTGATTTCCGTGTTATCGTGAACGACGAATCCACCGCCGATGGAGTAGAAAGTGTTCGTAGCCAAGAGGTCACCATTGTCGCTAAACACGCTCAATTGCATAGCGTTAGGGTGTCTAGGCAACGCTTTGTCCATGCGCCAATTAATGTCATTCTCGATATCGAATTTAACAACTTTGGCTATGTCACCACTCCGTATTTCAATGTGCTTGGTATCGACCACGCTATCGAACTTAGCTGGCAGTGTGGCTACATCCACAGACATATCTTCAGGATCTACGCCTTGCAGTCCCCAGCAGATGGCCATGTCTGTCATGTGACCTTTGCCAGTCAAGGCTAATGAACCGTAGAGCGTGATTTTGAGTGAATGGATCTGCTCGTGGACTCCAGATTCGATGACATCGTTAACGAATATACGCGCTGCGCGTAATGGACCACAGGTATGCGATGAACTGGGTCCTATGCCGATGGAGAAGAGGTCGAATGTGGATATGACTGCGTGCTCCGTCTTTGGAGCTTGAGTGGAGACGCTGGCTGCTGCATCATTGCGGCTTTGCATCTCCGTCGCTAGTCGCCTAATGCGGGGCAGAGAGAGTGGGGAGAGTAGACGAGAAGGCGTTCTCGACGCTTTGAATGCACTCGCCAAAGAATTTCTAATCATCGTCGTTGATGAAGAAGCGTATTCTGATTCTGTTTATTTCCATTTCTGACTCACGTTATCTCCAGCCAGCCCGCATTGCCGCGTTTGATACTGATAAGCGAGGAGAGTGAGAGGGAGGAAGGTGAGAATTTACATTACCAAAGATAGAGAAGTCTTTACTGAAGATACGCGATACCTCAATTACCAAGCTGATAGCCACAACAGCCTCCTCACTCACCACCTCACACACCACACACACAACTCCCTTCTCTCGAGCGACATGCATTTAAAACTACCAAGTAATCAACTACTTTTACATGAATCAATTCTCTTACTTGGCAGAGATAATACCTAGAGGGAAAATTTGTCAGCAAAAGTGAAAAACTTCCACCACACTCCAACTCACCATCAAAACGTTGCTTGAACCAAGCTTGAGCTTCCTCCTTCTTGACCTTGTGTTGGAAGCCGATCTTGTTGTTGCGTGACTTGCGCTTAGCGACGCGGTAGCCAGGGCGGGACATGACGACGTAGAAGTCAGCACCAAAGATACCAATGCCTGGGTCGTACTTGATACCCAAGTCAATGTGCTCATCAACACCGAAACCAAAGTTGCCGGTCTCGGAGAAGTTGCCCTTGTTGAGCTCGTACTCCTTGACCTTGAGACCACGCTCGAGGATCTCCTCAGCCTTTGGGCCTCTGACGGTAACGTGGCAAGCGATCTTCTCGTTACGACGGATACCGAAAGTACGGACGGTGTAGCGGGCCTTGGAGGTGACTGGAGTCTGACCAGTGAGTTGCTCGAGGACCTTTGCGGCACGAGTGAGTCTGTCACCTGATTCACCGACGGAGATGTCTGGAGGGTGAGCGTGAGCTATTACACTCGCTATTCCCAGATAAGCAACCCACTGATGACCAACTTCTCAACTCTCAACTCCTTCATTGAGTTGACTGGAGCTTGTGATTCAGCCTGGATTCATTGCATTAGACTCCTGTGTATGCTCTCTATTATTTTTATTATTCACCATTTTTTGATTCTCAAAGGTCGTCGCTGAGAAGATAACTGAAATCTGCAAGCAAGAATGATCCTATAAGAAAAACTTTCATTTCCGTAATATCAAGGCGTATGAGGGTATAAGGGAATTACAGCGTGGATAAATACATCGCTGCTCTTCCTCCCCTCCAATTCTCTCAAAGCAGTTTTGTTGTCCATGTGCACACAGTCTTCTTGCATCAGTCGCAGCGAGCTACTTGGATATAAATTACATTGCGGATTTGTACATGTCTCGTTGCTTCATATGTGTCCCTCTCTGCCCTCATTAGTCTGCCTACTCCTCCTCACCTGCTCATGACGCCTACGACGACGACGAAGACGGCGTGATGGAGAAGTTCGGTGCAGTCAGTCTATGCCTTGGTGGAGGCATCCTTGGGCCGTACGATTCAGGCAGCGGCGGCAGTGGGCGAGAGTTGAGAGTTTGTGACAATTCGAAGAGATACTTGGGCAGCGTTAGCGAGTTTGGGTATGATGCCGCCACCCACCTCCTTAGGCGGCGCTAGCGAGAACTGGTGATTCGCTTTGCACGATATCGCCATCTCGACATCACCGAGCTCGACACCGCCGTGGCCATTCCTTCCCGCGTACTCAGCGTAAACGAGCGAGTCAGTCATTATTTCGTGCGTGTATCCTGTACGCTACTAGTCAGCCACACTCCCAGCATCACCACGCTTCCTCACTATTCGCGAAATCGAGCAACATGTGTATCGTCGCTGGCGGTGCCTCATTGATGCCTTTCGAAGCTAGTATCAACGATATCAGATGCGCCGTTCTCGGCGTTGGCTTGTTGTCAGCCATTTCAATACCGGGAGATGGTCGTTGCGGAGGAAGCGGATTTGAGGGAGATGAAGATATCAGAGTGATCGTATGGTGTATGAAGGCGTTGTATACGCGCTTCCTATCCTTCTCACTCCTCCTCTGCGTTCACATCTTGACTTGTACCACCAACATCACTAGCGACGAGCGCTGTGAAATTAACGGAGATCTAGACCACGCTGATGGACTACATTACTTGATACTAGCTCAATATCTTTCATGATGCGATTTTATCGCACTATTCTTCTTCTCGGCATTTCGACAGACCTGTATGCTGGGATACGCTGAGATGGTGATGAAAGCATAGCGCTTTAAGGACCACCTCTACTCCTCCCTCCTTACATCCCGCTACCACCAAGTCGGTACCTGTGTTATCACTCATTGCGTGTTATGATGATGTGATTCGCAATACCTGCTCAGTGATTGAAGTGGTTAATGATAAAAATGCCACTGAGTCTGGGTTCCTCAAGAACACTACCCTCCAAAAACACAATGAGCGATACCAGGAAAAGCTCTCTAGACAAAGACGAGTACAAAGTCTCGGAAGAGGTGTCAGACACGTCTTCTCTATCCGACAACCACATCTTCCAACAACCAGAAGTAGCGCAATACTGGTCGAAGGTCTATGAAGATGCGAACTACGAGAACAGACACCGCTTTGATCCCAACTTCACTTGGACAGCTCAAGAAGAGAAGAAAGTGCTTCGGAAGACCGATATGAGGATTTTATCATTCCAATGGCTCGTGTTCTTTGCTTTGGACTTGGTCAGACAGAATCTGAAGCGCGCCGTCTCAGATAATCTCTTACAAGAGCTCGGAATGGATCAAACAGCTTACAATAACGGCAACACAATCTTCTTCGTCACTTTCCTCGCAATGGAGCTTCCATCTGGATTGATCAGTAAGAAAGTCGGCGCGGATAAATGGGTCCCGTTCCAGATCATGGCGTGGTCTATCGTCTGCGCCGCTCAATCTGGCATGACCAACAAAGCTGGTTTCTACGCATTGAGAGCAATGCTGGGCGTCTGTCAGGGCGGCTTGATACCGGACGTGCTGCTTTACCTGTCCTACTACGTAAGTGTTTGATAAGCTTGCACTCCTCTTCTAACCTCGCTCTATACAGTACACCTCGTCAGAGCTCAACATCAGAGTTGGACTGTGGTATACAGTTCTGGGTATCTCGCAGATCATCGGCACGCTTCTTGCAGCTGGGTTCATTGAGTTGAGGGGTCTGAATGGGTTAAGCGGGGTGAGTTGGATTTATGAAACTTTTTCACACCACGCTAACAACCGCACTATAGTGGCGCTACCTATTTGCCTTCGAAGCGCTCATTTCCGGTGTGATTGGCATACTCTCATTCTTCCTTATGCCAGCAGGCCCAACACAGACAGCGGGCATACTGCGCGGCGGCAAGAAAGGGTGGTTCACCGAACGGGAGGAGAAAATCATTGTCAACAAGGTACTACGCGACACGCCCAACAAGGGAGATTTGAACAATAGGGATGGAATCAACTGGACCAATTTCAAGAAAGCGATCAGCGATTACGATCTATGGCCAATCTACTTACTCGGGTTGATAGTTTACATCCCATACCAGCCATCGCAGAACTACATCACACTCATCCTGCGCCAGCTCGGGTTCTCGACGTTCGAGAGCAACGTGTTGCTGATACCGTACCAAGTACTTTTCTCCGTCATGTGCATTGGAGTGAGTTGGTTATCGAAGCGTACGAAAGAGCATGGATTTATATCCACAATTGCTAATGTGTGGACATTGCCGATGCTTGTTGCGTTAGTGTGTCTCCCGCAAGTACAGAATAGTTATTATAATTGGGTCAGATACGCACTCAATATTCTCATCTCAGCTTTCCCGTACATCCATCCACAAATGATTGCGTGGCTGTCTGAGAACAGCAAATCAGTCGGCAGTCGCGCTGTCAGTTTCTGTCTCTACAATATGTCATACCAGATCGGATCGATTGCGGCGACGAGGATATTCACAGACGAGGATAAACCTTACTATACCAAAGGTCTGTATGCACTCATCGGCATCAGCGCCTTCTCGATCCTCCTGCCTATCTTCGCTAAGGGATACTATATTGCGAGGAATAGATGGAAGACTAGGGAGTGGAACAAACTCACACCTGACCAGCAGCTCGAATATAGCACGAGCACTACCGATATTGGATCTAAACGACTCGATATGCTCTTCACGCATTAGAGGGAGCACGCGACTTGACAAACAAACATGCAAGGGAGGGATTCACTTGCTGTCTTGTGCACATAGACACACGCTTATAGATTATTTTGTATTCATTCAGTTGATAAAAGACATGCATTTTCACACTTAACGCACTCTACACAGTCTACACAGTTCACACACTCCAATACATTCTATTGTCTAATGCATGATATATACAGAACAGTGAGTTGAATCATATCGTGATCGTGAACGATGCAATGTACCAGCTACTACACACGCTACGCGCTCTCCTCTTCGCTGTTCTCGCGCAGTGTTTCCGAAGAATCTTGTCGTTCTAAAGCGCCGCCTACGGCCCAGAAAGACGAGACGAGTGCGAGTGTAGCGAAAAGGAAGCAGCACGAGTACGCCAGCTTCAATCCATCTCCAATAACAGCCTTGACTGCTGCCCTATACTCGACTGGCACATCATTGATAGCGCTGACAGATCTGCGCACGCGATCGACCAGCTCCTCTTTATCAGCTACACCGCCAAGCGCGCCTGGCAGCTCGGCCATTACGTAATTCTGCAGCAGCGTCGCAGTCAGAGTCACGCCTAAGACAGCGCCGACATTCCTGAACAGATACACCACCGACGTCGCTACCGCCTGATCGGCGTGGCTGAATGCGGCGAGCATGGTGAAGAGGCTGGATGGGTTTACGAGCCCTTGGCCGATATTGGTGGGCACGAGTGACCAGAAATATGTGGCGTCAGTGTTAGTGCCTGCGTTGTTGAAGAGCAGGAGCGGCAGGGATATGCCGATGACCTGAATGAAACACCCAGTTTGCACGAGTCGGTTGAGATGTCCGTAATTAGACATCGTGTAGCCTGCCGTGAGAGCTCCAATTGGGAATCCTAAAGCTGGCACCACCAGTCTCCGTCCAGCCACACCACTGCTTTCTTGCTTCACTGACTCGAAGTAGAGCGGCGTGAGGAAGAGGAACGATATGCAGGCGGCGCCAGAGAGGAAGTTTGTGGCTACGTTGCTGCGCGCTAGTGTTCCCTTGAGGAGACGCGGCGGCAGGATCGGTGCTGACACGTTGAGCTCGACGAGTATGAACGCGATGAGGAACATCAATGCACAGAGCAGGAACGCAACGACGATTGGGTCTGACCATGGTCTGTCGTTGCCGCCTAGATTCAGAGCTGCGAGGAGACTGCTCAAGCCAAGTACTAGCGTGAGAGAGCCCATGAGATCGATCTTGCCGAGCTGGCGGGGATTCTTTGCTGAAGTCTCATCTGAGACTGGCTCGCGAATGTAAAGTGCGCCGAGTATGATGCCCATTGTGGAAATAGGGAGCTGAGTTAGAAACACCCATCGCTGAGCTGCGTTAGTGATGATTCACGTCGAAATTGAGACAAGCAACTCACCCAGTTGAAGCGCTCGGTGATAGTACCGCCGATAGAAGCACCCAGAGCTGCGCCGACGCCATTCATGAGGTTGTTGGCCGACTGGTACTTGCCGCGATGCTGGAAGGGGACGTAGTCGCTGAGGATGATGGTCGCTACAGAATAGAGACCACCACCGCCGACGCCGGTGAATGCGCGCGCGAGGTTGAGAGACAGCATATCAGGAGCCAATCCACATGCGAGACTGCCTAGCCAGAAGACCACGGTAGCGAAAAGGAAGCAATTCCTGCGACCGAACATGTCTGGATCGCTGAAACGGCCGTAGAGGGGAGCGAATGCGGTGGAGGTGATGAGGTATGCTGTAGATATCCATACGGCGTTGTTGGCGTCTTTGAATTCGGAGCCTGTGGGGTGTGTGAGTGGGAGTGAATGGAAGCAAATGGGGTGTGCCTCACCGATGATGGCGTACGTGGCTGCAGCGACGGTGGCATCGAAGCCGACCAAGAAAACATTGCTGAAGAGTGCTGTGCGTCGGTATTTGAGCGTGGTACTTTGATAGCATTACACTACGACCCACCGAGCTGTATCACGCGTAGCTCTAAGGACGGCTTCCAGGTCGCGGCGCTAGGTATCAAGGGACTGCGCTCAGTGGACATGGCAGTAAAGCACAGAGAAAGGGTCCTTCTCTCGCAATGTCGTTAATTGATTGTGCCATCTTTGTGCCTGGATGGGAGGGCAAGAGGAGAGATGCATCAATTATTCTGAATCATTTCCATGGCTGGATAATTCATCTCTAATTTCCCGCTCATTACCTCCGCGGAGTACCCTGAATCTCCATTTGAGTTGGACGTTATCTTGCGACGACCATATGTTCTTGTGGTGGTGCTGTGGGAGGAGGAATACTAAAAATGTAAGAATTATTCAATTACTATGAAATACTCAACTAAACACTCACTGCCAGCTCGACGAGCATTCGCGGCTACTTGAGCACGAGAACGGCGGAGTGAGCAGCAACACGGCAGGCAATTCCAATACTCCATCAACGCCGCAATCACGTTCTCCACGTGATCAACTAGACTCTTTCGACGCTGCAGACGCTGACGACGCCTGCTTGAACGATATCGTATCCAAGGCGTCTGATCAGATGGTCAACATCACAAACTCTACGACCTCCTTGAAAGCGTCGACGAGCATCCACAGCCTCAAAGATCTCAATAGCCTCTCAAATTGGCTGCAAGGGGATGCCATCAAGCTTGATAAGGCGACTGATCGGGAGCAGGAGCTCATCAAACACGCAGCGCTCAAATTAGGTGAAGTGTTTGAGAACGCTTTCGATCTGTCACTCTCTCAGTCAAACAGCGAGGCTTCGTCGAGGAGACCTAGCGTGAGCAGTCAAGTGGGCAGCAACAACGGCAAAGAAGACGATAGCAGTGGTGTTGTTGACAGTGCCATTGACGCCAACAACCACAAGGACAAAGATGAAGACATCGACAATGAGCGCGGCGTGTCCATCGACCAACGCCGTTTATCTATAGACAGGCAATCGATGCACGAGGAGCTGGAGAACACTCCGAGGCAGACTATCTCATCCACTCCACGTTGACAGTTACGCAGACACCTGCAGACCTGTTTCAAACTTGTCTCAACTGCCACTCAAAAACACCCAGAACATCATGATACTACTGGCTACTTACAAGCTATACCCATTGTACTTTTCTGTATTATGCATGGTGCACAACGCACACTAATCGTCACTCACTGCTACTGCAATACCAACAAATGCATCATATGAATAGAAGAGAAAGACGCGCAAGACATGCAAGACTACTGCGTCAACATCCTGTAACCCTCGTAATACTTCTCAGCCGTCTGCTTGACGATATCGTCCGGAATCTCAGGCCCGATTGGGTTATTCTTATCGAATCCAACAGACTTCAACCAATCGCGCACAAACTGCTTATCGAAGGAGTCGACGCCCTTGCCGACTTGGTAGCCAGCAGCAGGCCAAAAGCGGGAGCTGTCAGGGGTGAGGATCTCATCGACGACGACCAGGGTACCATTAGCGTCGACGCCGAACTCCAGTTTAGTGTCGGCAAGGATGATGCCCTTGGTAGCTGCGTACTCTGATGCTCTTTTGTAGATAGTGATCGCAGCCTCTTCGATCCTGCTAGCGAGGGGTTCAGGAATTCTTCTCCTGTACTCCTCTACTGAGATATTCTCATCATGTTCTCCCTGGTCTGCCTTGGTGGATGGTGTGAACAGCGGCTCGTCAAACTTCTCGCTCTCCTGCATGCCCGGTCTGATTGGAGCGCCGTTGACAGTACCCGTCTTCTTGTACTCACTCCACGCTGAGCCGGTAATGTATCCTCTAACGATAGCTTCTATCTTGACAATATCGCATTTCTTGACTTGAAGCGTGCGGTCTTGAAGCGCATCGATGGCTGCAGCTGGGAGGCCCATCTTCTCGACGTTCTTCTCCAGTAAGTGATGTCCTACTTGTGTGCCATCTGAGAGTATGATAGGGAACAGCTTATCGAACCAGAACGTGGAGATCTGAGTGAGTAATTTTCCTTTACCAGGAATGCCCTAGGTATGGAGTATGAGAAATGCCTTCAATTCCCAGCTATCCACCCACAGAAGACAGAATAACATCGAACGCAGAGATCCTATCCGTAGCTACGAAGAGCAGTGTATCGTTGAAATCGTACAAATCGCGTACTTTGCCTGAAGATATTTTCTTGAATCCTGGTAAATCCGTTGACGTTATGGCGCTCATCTCGTTTTATGCGAAGGTGGTAGTGGTTGTTGAAGTGAACAGTCATCATGATAGCGTGGATCGAGGAGCGTATAGCAGAGATATTGAATGTGTTCGGACTGGATTTGAATATCATTAGTACATTACTAGGAATCGGTATAGTCGTCGGCAGCAGTCTGATCAAGCTGCCACAGCTGTACACACTGTACGCAAGCAGTAAAAGCGGTAGCGGTAGCAACAGTGGACTGAGTTTAACAGCTTTCGCGTTGGAGACAGTAGCTTATTTCATCAACTACGTTTATGGTTATGTCCATCAGTATCCGTTCACAACGTACGGCGAGAACCTGAGCTTGACGTTACAGAATATTCTCATAGTAGGGTTCATATTGAAGAAGAAGAGAAAAACGCTTCTATTCGCCATCCTCACTCTTAGTTTCATTTTCACACCGAAACAACTCGTAGACATCACGTTCCAGATCTCTATACCACTCAGTCTGGCGTCAAAAGTACCTCAGATTGTCACCAATCACAGAAATAGATCTACAGGGGCTTTGTCCGTGCCCACCACTGTGGCACAGTTTGGAGGATGCTGCGTGCGCGTTCTCACTAGCATGCATGGCGCTAATGACATACCAATGACCATCTCATTCGCTGGTGCTGCACTCCTCAACGCTGCACTGCTGGCGCAGATCGCTCTCTACTCCTCCTCTCGCAATCACAGCTCAAGCTTGCCGTCGCATGCTGCCCACATTGACATGCGCAAGCATAGGAGAGACTAGTGAAGATAGCATACCTATTAATGTCATGTACAGTAGAAATAAAGAGTGTTCCGTCTATATAAGTATTAGTATAACTTAATTAGTGTGAGTATGTTGAATAATGAAAGTGAATGCAAGTGTTTGATGTATTATAATGCTCGAGCACTACCAAATCCTTAAGAAGGGGCATAACGAGACATAGAGCGCAGTTTACTGTGAAAATTTGGTTAGCCAGAGCACTTAGCGCAACACACTCCACTCACGGTCCATACTTGATCAAGCCGAACGGTGCCAAGCAGAACAAGAACGCGAGACAACCGAGCAAGGTTGAAGTCCATCTAGGGTTGAGACGCTCAACCATCTGTGATGCGAAGAGGGGGAAACCAGCACCGAAGGCTGATCTGCAAAGGGTGTCAAATGATGATCAGAAGCACATACCCACTACCCACCTAACGATCGTAGTTGCAGCCAAACTACTTCCAGCGGACCACAAGTACGTGTCGATGATGTAGTTGAAGAGCGACAAGAAGACGAAGAGGATACCGATACCGACAAAGGTGGTAGCGATGATAGGCGACCAGTACGAAATACCTGGGTAGCTTGTCCACCCAAACCAGAAAAACGCACCAGCGAATGCAATTCCACCAATAGCGCCTGGCCAGAGACGTATTTCTGGAGGTGGTAGTTTAGGAGCGTGTTTTTCGAGTGCCTTGGAGTATCTGAGGGGAGTAACAGTTAGCCTATATCTGCGTACCACACCCAACTCACTGTGGATTGAAGTAGAAAATGTTGATGAGACAAGCAATGAAACCGCCAATGAAGAGTGGAAGGTATGTCAATCCCTGAATACCTGGTGAAAAAGCATCGTCAGTGATATCACCGCAAGCTGAACAGTCTCCGCACCTTCGTTGAATCCATGTCCACCCGGACCATACACGAACGGGAAGATCTCGAAGAGCATGTAGAGGATAGCGTAGATGAGGGACATATACAGTGTCAACGACAACAACATAGGTTCCATAACGAGGAGGAGGAACGGCTTGAAGATGGTGTTGTTAACCTCGCTCTTGAAATCTCTCTTGCGAAGATCAAGAGGAGCTTTCCATCTATCGTCGCCTGTCTCCTTGCGCTTCTGTTTCGCGACTCTGGACAGCAGCGCAGGGGCGTAAGTTTCAGGGAGGACGAAAGCAGCGAGGAGAGTGCAGAAGCCTGCGAACGCGAACAGAACCCAGTAGAGAATGCGCCAGTCGGTACCGCTGGCGGAGATGAAGCCGGACACGATCGGTCCTAGCGAAGGACCAGCGAATGGCGCTAAAGAGAAAATGGAGAGCGCAATACCACGTTGCTGCGCCTCGAAGAGATCCGAAATGAGAGCACCGCATACGACGAGCGGTGATGCACCTGTAAATATTGTCAGACATGCGAAAATGCGCTTGTAAAAACTCTACGCACCAAAACAGCCAGTCAGGAAACGGAAGACGAGAATGCTGGCGGTGTTCTTGGACAGTGCGCATCCGATTGTGAAGAGTGTGTAAGGAATGAGCGCCAGCAATAGACTGCCTTTTCTGCCGAGCGGGGTTTCGGACAGAGGACCCCAGATGAATGGACCCAAGCAGTATCCGGCGACGAAGAGACTGATGGCGAGGGTAGCTGTGTGGGATTGAGTGAGAAGAAGTCCTCCTTATCCACCATTTCACTCACCAACTTCCCTGCTAAAAGTAAAGTATGCCATCATATCCTGCGAGATACCAGACGGAGACGAACTGGAGAAGGTGGAATTGAGGACGAGCAGACCGGCAATAGTAGTAAGCATCCATCTGTAAGCGCTATTCCAGTTCTTGGGATTGCGGGGATCGCCATCCTCGAACTTGTCGATGAGGTACGGATCTTTTTCCTCCTTCTCCATAACGTCGTGAGCATCCTCAGCGCCCTCGTCGAAGCCGTCGCTGTCGCCGCGTTCGAGATCCTTCCCGAACGCCACATCAGGCGGGAGGACCAAGTCAGTCGCACCAGCCAACTCAGCTCCAGCGCTGGGAAGAGGCAGACTATCTCTGCGCAACCCCTTTAGGCTGTCGTTCGTAGGCACCGGGTACAGACTCCCATTTGAGGTCTTGCGGTTTAGAGACTTGTTCCTCCTCACTGATGCCTGCCGTGCCACGGTAGGACCTGATCCTGATACTGGACCTTCTGGTAATGTCACAGAATGGTTTAAATGTGGCTTTTCCGACATTTGAGAGTGACCGTGATTAGTAAGAGTGCAAGGGGCATCTGTACCTCTTTTCCGGTTATACATAGAAACGCTGGACGGGCTCCGAACGAAGTGACAAGAGGAGGGATTCTTAGTCTACAAAGAAAGCTAAACACTTTCTTAATCCCCCCCACCCCCTCACCGCGGGTCTGTCCCTTGTGTGTGGGCCGTGGTACGTTTATGGAAGGTCAAATGATGCAATTGATTCGTACGTAACAGATAAAGTGTCGTCCGAGCGGGTGACCTGGTAATCATAATGGAGATGCTATAGTAGTAGCTTCCCGCCCGCACTCTTTCCTCACTCGCTTCTCTCACGCTTACGCCCATGTACCATCTTCTTCGCGGGCTGTACGACGAGCTGACGCGGCAGACGGAGTACTCGATACTGGTGATCGGGCTAAACGACAGCGGGAAGACGTCTTTCGTTGAGCATGCCAAAGAGATATACACTGGGAAGCCACGATTCGCATCCGGGCCCACGATCGGGCAGAATGGTGGGTGAAATGCGAGAAGTACTAGACTACAGCTTAAAGATGATTTCTGTAGTCGTCAAACTCCCAGTCTCCAACACCATCCTCCAATTCTGGGATCTCGGCGGCTCTTCATCCTTCACGAGTCTGTGGGACAAGTATTACAGCGACGCGCAAGCAGTGCTATTCTTCATCGACGGCACAGACGAGCATCGCCTGAAGGAGAGCTGGGAAGTATTTGAGTCGCTCAAGGTGCACCAGGATTTACAGGGCATCCCCATCATGGTCTGCGTCACGAAACAGGACATAGAGGGCGCTTTGAGTGCCAGCGACATTGAAGCTCGTTTCACAGAGTTCAGCAACAGCACCAGCACACCCAGTATCCCATACACTACCCTCACTGAACGCTTGGAAGCGGCGCAGCTCAGCGAAGATGCCCCAGACGATAAGCGCAACCTGGTGGTCAATCTGACTACGACAGATGAGAACTCCGTCAAGGGCGTTATAGATGCCCTTTTCGTACGCGTGCAGACGTCGCCGCGGGGATGAAGAACAGCTAGAGCAGGACATAACAAAGACATGGTGCATTAGGACAGTGCCACGCTGCGCAAGTAAAGCAAGGAAAGGGTACGACGGTCTGGCGTAGCAGCACAAATCCACCGAGTGATATAATACACAATATAGATACATAGATACATACACACACTATCGCAACACTGTCTCTGATCTGCGTATCGCGAGGAGCTGCTGCACCGATGAAGGTTGGAGCGTCTTGATGACGTCGTAGACTTGTAGACTGTTGTATCTGAGTCGTGTGCGCGGATCAGTGTAGTTGGCAGCGAGGCCGGTGATGTCGCAGAGCTTGGCTGGTGGGAGAAGAGAAGGCGGACATTCTATAGTGAACCAATTTGTGAGATTGAGTGATTCAGGTAGCTGCTCTAATTGTTGTAGCTCCTCTGCACTCACTTCCACCTCACCATTCCGCGCATCCGCTAGTCGCTGCTTAGCACTCTTGAACGCTTCCAATGCGCTCCGCTCTCTCTCCCTCTCTATTGCCATCACCTGCTTGAATATCTTGTTGCGCTTGTTGTTGTGCCATTGTGGATTCTTGAACGGGCGTGGCGCGTCGTAGAAATTGTAGTAGTCGACTACCTTGTCGGGAGGCTGGGGCGTGGAGGACGTGGAAGCGGAAGACTGGCGTGGCTTTTTGCGTGGTGGCCTGTACTATATGAATGGAGAACGTGTTACTCAAATGGCTTCTCACATTTGTTCCTTCTTGTAACTTCTTGGATCGTGACTGTCAAGACGATAGACGATAAGAGAGAAGAATATGTGGTGGGCGAGGATCGTAAAATACAAGAGCATAGAACTCACCACACACACACACAGCAAACACGTCCTCAACGCACAAGCAGCGATACGTTCTCCATGTTGCAGAAAGTGGTTCGATGTGGGTGGTGTACAGCTCACTACAGACACAGCAGATACTCACAAATACACTCCCGCAGTGCCCAGAATGCCACGAGGAGAAAGAAGATCACCCGCTCGCCAAAGCCCTCGAGCTGGCGTTTATGTGCAAGAAGTGCAAGCGAGCATTCAGGAAGGATATGGCTGTATTCGAGGAGAGTGACGAGTATTGTCCACACTGCGACAATCATTTCGTGGGTGCTATGCTCAAACTATAGAGAAGAAGACACGCTCACACTTTGCACACATTAGGTCATCGACGCTAAAACCCCAGAAGCAGCACTCATGGTCGAAGGCGAGGACGCGCGTGTCGATAACCGTATGATCAAGGACGAGCGCAGCAAGATTGACCCAGAGAGGACAATCAACGCCCGCAACGCTGAGCTCAGCGATAGGATGGGATGAGAGTGTGCAACCTCAACAATCTTCCCCTTCCACATTGTATAGAAATAGCAAGTGTCATGTATACCTTTCTTTATTCCTCAGTTTATCTCAATGATTAGCTCATTAGGGCGTTCCGATGCACCTTCGTCACTGAGTTCGTCGCTGGAATCGCTCGACACGCTGCTCGTATCGCTGTCACTATCGCTATCGCTATCACTGCTATCACTATCCAGCGCCATCGTCTCTGCAGTCCTCCACCGCGCGTCCAACGGCGAAGTAGATACCACCAGTATCGGGAAATCTATAACAGTGGTACCTCGCAAGGCCTCAATCAACTCCTCATCCTGCTGCGTCTCCACATTGCGCCCATCGTGGCTCTTGACATACACGAAAGTGGGTGAGTCCGTCATGATGCATCCAGCAGTCTCCAGTACTGTTCGTATCGATGATGACTGCGGTATCTGGTGGTTTATGATGTCTTTCTCAGGTGTGACGATCTGTACGCTCAACTTGAGTTGATTGAGCTTGTTATCGAAATGCGTATGATCCCGCCGCCGTCTGTCCATACCTAGTGGACTAACAAGCAGCTGTATACCCTCATTAGCATACGTCTGCTGCATTCGCTGCGCTTTCATCTGCTGGTGCTGCTGATGCTGATTCGGCGCACTCTTCCCCACCTCCTCTACTTGCCGCTTCGTCGATTCCAGCAGCGCGTAATCGTTGAGAAGATCCATGTGCTTGTAGTCTTTCATTGGAATGTACGCAGTCTTGTCCCGCTCCCCATTACACCCACGCTCTATCTTGTGCTGCTGGCTGCACCGCAGAGAACAGCTCCGGAGAGAGCATCGCGGACACCTGTACTTAGATTGAAGACCGCATGTGTCGCACACACTCGTCTGCGAGAATAGAGTGGCTGCTTCCTGTGCCCCTCCGTCGCCAGTCTCTTCCATGATGGTCGTATAAAAGAGAAGATGATTGCATCACAAAAGATAACAAATTTGTATGAGATAATAGAGTTTAAAAACACAAGAGTGAATTGTAAGTTGGTTAAATATTGCATGATGGTACAGGTTTTACAGTTTAAAAATACACAATTATCTTTTGAGGATAAAGGAAGAGAGAGACATCTAGACACGCTCACCGCGGAGTCTTCTAGCGAGTTGGATATCCTTTGGTTGGATGGTGACTCTCTTAGCGTGGATAGCAGCCAAGTTTGTGTCTTCGAAGAGTGAGACAAGGTAAGCTTCGCTAGCTTCTTGAAGGGCCATGACAGCTGAAGATTGGAAACGCAAGTCAGTCTTGAAGTCTTGAGCAATTTCTCTGACGAGACGTTGGAATGGAAGTTTACGGATGAGGAGTTCAGTCGACTTTTGGTAACGACGGATCTCTCTCAAGGCAACGGTACCAGGACGGTAACGGTGTGGCTTCTTGAC
>SPNW01000075.1:0-42678 GCA_004918325.1 Wallemia hederae
GCTCGGCCACGAGCATGACCATACTCCTTGGTGCTTCACTTCGGTGGCTTACCATTCTGGGAGTTGTGTCAGTGGGTAGCTTCAGAAGACTTCAGGTTCAAGAAGGATTGCTTTCGGATCTTATGGTTAGGAAGCGCAATGCCTAGCTCGGGATGTTTACGTGGCGGACGTGTTTCAAATGCTCTTCTGGCTTGACTTGGACTTCAGGAGAGTTGGAGTATCATGGACAAAATGTAGATGCCCAGTTGGATCGGCGTTCGGAAAGCACTTTAGCCTTCCTTTTAGCTTCGGCTGCTAGGGCTGCGACAGTGTGGGATGACGCTGGTACTTCACGAGCATGACGTTACTCCTTGGTGCTTCACTTCGGTGGCTTACCAGTCTGGAGTTATGTCAGTGGGTAGCTTCGGAAGATTGTCGGGTTCACATTGTGTTGTAAATGTCATTTTTATACATCTCTATTGATCTTTGTTGATTTGTGTGTTTTACTTTTATGTCTGTCGTCGAATTTAGTATTTGAAAGCTTCTGAAGACTGCTTGTTATTCTAGTGTGCATAAATTTACAACAGTATCTTTGAATGTATCAATTTGAAATATATGCTGGAGTACGTAGTGTCTATCGCCGCCTTGATTCGCCGTGACATCAAGTGCCAGGATTAGACTTGACGGAGAGAAGAGCTCAGAAATGAAACCGCCGAAGAGCGAGAGCATGTGCATACTGTCAATTTGCTACAAGTGAAGGTAGCCAGGCGCCAATGATTGTTGGCTGTGCTCCATTGCCGTTATCTCCTACCACCAATACCACTTGAACAGTACGCAGAGATGAGGCGCTGCTGCCACTATTTCCACATTCAGCAGCATCTGTTTGCTACAGACTGCGCTTTTTGCGTCAATTTCTCCAGTACTTGCTGAAATCTCGCCGGCTACTATCACGCATGGCAGCGATGACGCAAGATGACGGGATGGCAGGCGCGGCATCGCATTGGAGACGCGCCTATGACTATACTAGCACTTCTGCAGCCTCATTGACTCGGCGGTGCGACGAGATGTGACTGTAACGAAGGAGAGCAGCAGCCCAGCGTGGTATATGGGAAGCGACGTCTACCTCTTGCTTTTCTACAACTCAGGACATTGCCACAGCCAGAGCGATTGCCGTTCTCGCCTTCACTGGCGCTATGGCCTCAGTAGCTGCTACTCCTGCTTCCGCTAACGGTGTCACCCGCCGCGGCGACGACAAGAAGGATGTCGACTACAAGGAATACGAGGAAGACGGCAAGAAGAACGTTGAAAACTGCAAAGACGATAAGCACTACGACTAAGGACGACAAGATGTACAACGACTACAAGGATGACAAGAAGGGCACTGTTAAGAAGAACGACGACAATGTGAGCTAATTTGTGTTCTTAAGCTCAAACTCAATACGCTATCTAGGATGACAAGGACGACGAGAAAGATTTCTGGGACTGGTCATCGTACTGGAAGTCGGACAAGAAGGGCGTTAAAAAACGATCGCAAGAACGAGAACAAAGACGTCAAGCACTCCGACTAGGAGGAGGATTTGCACTCCGGCAAGAAGGAGGATGAGCACTCTGACAAGAATTCTGACGACAAGAAGTACACTGGCGAGTACGACACGGTGACAAATAGCACAAGCATGATGACAATAAAGATGACAAACACGCAAACCACGACGTCAAGCACTCTGACAAGGATGACTAGAAGTTTGAGGAGAAGCACGATGTCAAGCACGACGACAAAGGCTCAGACAAGAAAGAGGACAAGCACGATGGCAAGTCTCCTGACAAGAAGGCGGATGATGGCAAATACGATGAGAAGTACGACAAGATGACCTCTAACAACAAGTCAGACAATGGCAAGTACACAGACAAGAAGTACAAGAACTGAGTCAGAGCTAGAGCTCTTCAGCTGCTACTAACGCTGTACATTATGCTGTCAACTCGCTGTCTCTCGATAGATACTGTTGTGCGTTGAATACAAGATGTCTGGCAGTGTGTTATCCAGTTCTGGCCGTTTCAGTTTCTGTCTTCTACAATGTACTGATGACATTTCCATGCTTATAGTTTAGTGTGTTTAATTTGATATCGAGCTTGATGCGTCTCGCTCTACAACTTCCGCCTAGCAACAAACGCTCACAGCTGAATACAAACACGCACTCTTCCATTCAAAACGAGCTGCTTTGGACTGTAAGGCTCTTCTGGATGTCGATTAGCTTTCAACACGCTCAAATATCCCCATTATAAGCCGACTCATAGCGTCCGTTGCTAAGATGACGGCATCAGCGGCACTTTTCTGAGACGAGACTGTGACGTATAGCAGCACAGATACAAGCTATCAAACGCTAATACCAGTGTTCCCTCACCTTCATTTTAAGCTATCTTATCGCTATGACACCACGCCTTCGACCGAGACGCTCGTTTGTGCTTATATGCGTGTAAAAAGCTGCTTAATACACTGACGTGCTTGAACATCGCCAGCCGCGAAGAGATCTCCGCGCTGCCGCCTCCCATCTCCTTGTACCCGAACTGCCATCTCCAAAACGCCAATGAGCGCAGTCGTGGTCCTCCCCAACGGCTCCACGCTAGACGTTATTCAGACTAGTGCATCGGACGCTCTGCACGAGCTTTCAGCTGTCCAAACCTCCCTTCCGTGGATTCAGGTGATTCGCAAGTACTGGGTCCTTGGACAGCTTCAAGATGCTGAGGTTATTTGCACGAGAGCAGCTGAGGGTGAGTACGTGGTCCTTGCAAGCCTCAGTCTGATGCAGTAGCAGTGTTCCAGCGCGACTCCCATGCAACTTCCAAGCTGGCAGCACTCAAAGGAAATCTCTACCTCGACATCGCAAGAGAATCCCCAAAGGTCATCCTTCCCAACGCCAGACACGATATTCACGGCAAAAACGTCAAGAGCCGTAAGGAGTGCATGCTCGCCGCTGCTGCCCAGTTTGTCAGTGCCGATAAGTCGCTACAGAGGCTGGGAGAGACGAGCAAAATCAATTCACCGCTCTATTTGGGTAAGGCGTCGCTGCAGCTGGCACAAGGAAATCTCGACGAGGCCCTCAAGACGTTCAATGGAATCCTCAAAAACCACAGCCGCAACGTATTCGCCTTGATGGGCAGAGCAAGGATTCTTCACGTCAAGAGGCACTACGCTGAGGCTCTGCGCACGTATCAGGACGTTCTGCGCGTCTCTCCTCGGTTGACACCAGATCCGAGGATCGGTATTGGACTGTGCTTTTGGCAGCTCAACTGCCCAATGGAAGCGAAGGCGGCTTGGGAGAGGAGCGCGGCTCTGGTGAGTGTCTCGCGCTGCAAGGAGCACCTGCTTAACCTTCTTAGAACCCAAACTTGTACGCACCGCAACTACTCCTGGGTCTCCTCAACATCAACGAGGCAAAGAAGGCTGACGAGCCTGACCACTATCGTGTCAAGTCTTACAACCGGGGTATTCGTCACGTTCACGCTGCACACAGACTGAACGAGAAAAACTCCAACGCTGCGAACGTCCTAGCGTACTATTTCCTTGGAAAGCGTAACCTTCCAAATGCCATCAAGTACGCCGAACGAGCGATACAGTATGCAGACGCTATCCCCGTCCTCGTAGACGCCCACAACATCCTCGCTCGCGTACACCATCTCAATAAAAACACCGAGGAAGCTCTTCGCTGCTACAAAGTAGCATTGGAACGTTCTCCGAACAACATCGTCGCGCAGCTGGGAAGAGGGCAACTCTTGCTGAACGATGAGTCGCTGACTCAAGCTGTCCACCACTTCGACAGGCTAGTTCAAACACAGAGTCAGAAGGGCTTGCCAAACCCTGAAGCTCTGTTGGTGCTTGCGACACTGCGCTCGAAGGTGCTTCCAGGTATCTCTACGAGCGAGCTGCAGAAGAACAAGGAGTCAGCTCGCGACTTGTTTGAGAAGTTCTTGAAGTCGGTGTCGAAAGGAAGCGAATCTAGCGAGACAGTCAGAGGTTTGGGTAACGAAGCTGAAACGTTTGTCGAGCTTGCCAGGTTGTACGAGAGGGACAATATGAAGAAGTCGTGCGAGGCGTACGAGAGAGCATGTGCGATTAGAAAGGAGCAGCAGCTGTCTCTGCCATTAGAGCTGTTGAACAATGTCGCTGTTCTGATGGCCAAAACCGGCAACGTTAAGGGCGCACAAGACCATCTCCAAGATGCAGTGGCACGACTTGATGCCGGCGAGACCAGCACAAGAGACTTCCGCATTCGCAGACTCGACATCAAGCAACATGCCTGCACCATCAAGTACAATCTGGCGCGCATCCTTGAGGACAGCAAAGACATCCAGCAAGCAAGATCGCTTTACACGCAGGTTCTCAAGGTGCATCCAGAGTACTTTGACTGCAAGGTTAGGCTGGCAGCTCTTTACATGGACGAGAATCTTCCAGACGATGCGCATACGCTGTTGAAGGAAGTGCTGACGACATGGAACGATCACAAGAACCTCAGGGCTTTCTACACAAACTTTTTGATGCGCTACGACATGTCCTCGGCAAAGCGCTTCTGTGATGACACACTCAAGAAGGTTGCACCAAACGACGTTTATGCCCTCTGCGTATCAGGCTGGATCAGCTACTCCAAGTCCAGAGATATGCGTCCAAAGAGCGGCACCAACGAGGTCAAGGACCGCGAGCGCCAGTTCAGAGAAGCCGTCATACAGTGGGAGAAGGCTCTCAGGTATGATGCTAAGTGCGTGTACGCAGCTCAAGGTCTTGCTATCGCAATAGCGGAGAACAACATACCTGACGTCTCGCGTCGTGACGGACAAGAGCCGAGTGAGGAGGAGAACAACAAGGCTAGACGAGATGCTCTTGCAGTCTTCGCCAAAATCAGGGACTGTCTTGATGAGCCGTCCGTGTACATCAATATGGGACACTGTTTCTACGCTCAAGATGAATTTGATAAGGCGGTCGAGGTCTACGAGCACAGCTTGGCTAGAATAGACGATGCTGCCGCTCTGTTGCACGCTTGCAGGGCAAACTACAGTAAGGGAGTCATCAAATCAGACTTCAGGTCGCTTGAGAAGGCACTCAAGTTCGCTCAGAGCGCATCAGAGAAATCGCCTAAGGACAAGTCAATCAAGTACAACATCGCTATGATAGAGCAGAAGATGCTTCAGGTTGTGCTGGATACCCCTATCGAGAAGAGGACCTTGAGCGATCTGCAAAGAGCGATCGAGCTGACTCCAGAGTCGCACGAGCTATTCGGACAGCTTGCTGCTGAGGATCCATCTAGCGTACCTTTCAGTACTGATCTGGCTGAACAGCGTCAAGCGTTCGGTGAAGGCTTGGCGGTACGAGGACCAGTGGAGCTTGGGAAGCAGCAAGCATATGAAGCAGAGAAGCACGAGAGAAGCGAGCGGTCGAGACTGGAGAAAGAGGCAGCACAGCAGAAGGCTAAGGAGGAAGAGGCGCAAAGAGCAGAGATGATCAAGAAGCGCAGCGAGGAGCTGGCTGAGAAGCGTAGACAGGCCCAGGAGGATATCAAGAACCTCAGAGATACGCTCAAGGCTGAAGAAGAAGCTGAAGAGAGGAACAAGACTGAGAAGAAGAGCAGGACTAAGAGGAAGGGCTCTGAGGATGCTCACAGTGGTGACGAAGAGGCTCCGAAGAAGCCAAAGCGTAAAGCCAATAAGAAGAAGAAGCTGCGCAGGAAAGCAGGCTCAGATGGCGAAGGAAACGAGGCTGAGCAGGACAACCAGTCGGCGTCAGAGCCAGAGGGTGACGATGACGGGGAGGAGGGCGCGAAGCCAAAGAAAAGCAAGGCAAAAAGTCGCAAGAGACGCACGTCTAATGCAGACGATAGTGCAGAGAGGAAGAAAGCTAAGACTTCGTGGGTGACTGTGTCCTTTGGTGAATGTAAATTAACTCTTGTGACAGGCAGCTTTCGAAGGACGTTATCTCTGACTCTGACGAGGAGTAATTTTGTAAAGATAGTCATTTAAACGCATGTTATGTCCTTTGTAACTTGCAGCGATGAGCAGTGATTACGCGAAGTCTTCGAACGAGGCGCTGCAGCTCAGATTGCGTGTGTACGAGGGAGAGACTATTACAAAGCTGACAGTACAAAGGCAGAAGCGATGCTGATGAACGCCAACTGGAATCTGAGGCGGAATTGAGGCTGACGCGACCATGGAATCCGACGTTCACGTACCCGTTATTTGGCACAGAGGAGCAGATTTATGGCTACAAGAATCTGCAGATGACGGTGGGTTGCTTCAATCACGCGTTTCCCAGCTAAAGCCTATGTCAGCTCGACATGGCATCTGGATCGCTGAGATCTCACCTCAAGGTCGATTACGACGACAAAAAGGAGGATGCTGACAACGTCGTTGACACAATCAAAGAGTTCCTGCCACTGGGTTGGTCGCCATCTCCTCGCGATCTTGCGCTGACGCGGTGAACAGAAGATGGCGACTTTGAGGATATCGTGAAGAGAGATGCAGACGAGTTTAGGCCCTGCGGAGACCTCGTCAAGAGCTACACACGCGCATCTGCCAAATCCGAGGGCAAAGGCAAGGGCAAGAGAAGGAAGGTAGAGACGTCGACAGGCTCAGTCGAGGGAGAGGATGGCGATGTCGTATATGAGATACACAGAGCGACATGGGACACGCCAGGCTGGAAAGACTTCAACAGACGCATGCAGTTCTTCCTCCTGCTTGTGAGTTGGCTGGCACGGCACAGACACACGCTGACCCGCGCAGTTCATCGAAGCAGCCAACTACCTCGAAGAAGACGACTCCAACTGGGAGTTCTTCACGCTGTTTGAGAAGCGAGGCAGAGACGACGGCAGCTTCAGCTACCACTTTGTCGGATACTCGTCACTCTACTCCTTCTACCACTTCCCTACCGGTCGCAGACAACGCTTGTCGTAAGTGAATCGCTCTGCTTGTGATCAGCGACTGATTGCGCCCTCCAGGCAATTCTTTATCCTGCCTCCTTATCAAAGACAAAGTCATGCATCGGAGCTGTACAACGCTATACGCAGCGATGTTCTGTCAAGGCAGGAGATCATCGAGCTTGGCGTTGAAGATCCGTCAGAGTCCTTCGATATCCTGCGCGACGTGAATGATCTTCGCTGGCTAAGCGATTTGCGGATCCTGGATAACAAGACAGCCGCTGATCTTGACAGGAAGTGGATGGAGCAAGAGAGGAAGAAGCTCAAGGTGGCAAAGCGCCAGTTTCTTCGACTGGTCGAGATGCTCTTGCTGCACAAGCTAGACCCGAAGAACCAAGAACACTTGAAGAAGTTCAGGCTGCTTGTGAGTGCTGCTCGGATCCGGCGACGGATCTGCTGACTGTTTGTACCAGGTGAAGGATCGTCTCTACAGATTCAATTACGTAGGTAGTCTCTCTCTTGCACACTGTCTCTGACAATCGCAGGAACAACTCATCGACTTGACGCCGGAAGAGAGGAAGGCAGCCTTGCAGCTGACATACGAAGGCGTTGTGGACAACTACCGCGACATCCTTCTCAAAAGTCACATCTAGTGGCAGAATGAATGAATACATATCTTACTATACATAAACGCGAGGAAATGCAATAGAATCCATAATGATCATAACGCTACGCAAATTCTTCGTTAGCGCTCTCATAGTCCGACACATTCGACTCGTCAACTTCGTTAGCAGGTTTGCTGTTGGCAGCATTGGCAGCGACCGAGGCATCCAGTGATCGGTCAGCACTGAAGTTGAACTTTTTGAAGTCTTGAGCGTTGTCTTGAGCGTTTTGCGAATCATTGCCGTCCTTAGCCCTGGCAGCAGCATCTTGTCCAAGCTTGCCGAATCTCGACATAGCGGTGACAGCTCTAATAGCGCTTCTCCATCTAACTTTTGAGTCAGACATCACTCCACTGCTAAGCATATTCCTACTTCTCACGACTGTTGAATGCATCCCGCAGTCCTTGTCCAACGTCGTGCTCGGAGAGATTTTGATCCTTGAACCACTAGACGAAGTCAGCAGAGGTGTCGACGGGGCGCATTACATACCTGGTGCTGAAGCGCTTGCTCCGCTGTTGGTCTCAGTGACGGATCAGGCTGCAAAAGCGCCTTGACAAAGTCCTTGGCTGTATAGAGTCAGCGTTTGTCTCGCTGTATGCGATAGACTCACCGTGGTCGCTGACCTTCGACCAATACCTGTCGTGGAACTCGATCTTGCCTCTGTTGGTCTCTTGGATCAACTCGCTGAGCTCCTCGGAGCGGAAAGGCGAATAACCGCAAAGCAGGACATAGGTGACGACACCGATCGCCCAAAGATCGACTGGCTTGCTATGCGCCTGGCTGTTGAGTATTTCTGGTGCAGCATAGCCGACTGAGCCCGCGAGAGAAGTAATCTGAGTACCAGCGCTATCTAGCTTCTGCGAGATACCAAAATCGGCGATGACGATATCAGAAGCAGCATCCTTACTTCTGTACAGAATGTTTTCTGGCTTAATGTCACGGTGTACGACGCCCTTGGAGTGCATGTAAGCAATAGCATTCATTGTAGACTTGACGACAGTCGCCGCGTCCTTCTCCTATTTGGGGTGTCAGAGAAGGTTACAGACGCTTGCATACGCACTGTGAAACGACCCTTGCGGGCTATTCTGTCGAAGAGCTCTCCCCCAGTCGCCAGCTCGAAAGTGAGATAGTGAGTGTCTCGCGATTCGAACCACTCGAAGAATTTGACAATGTTTGGATGGTCAAGTCCCTTGAGCACATCCATCTCGTCGAAAATCGCCTTCTCATTGCCCTGGGCCTTCTTCTTGGAGATGACTTTCATGGCTACGTCTTGTTTGCCGTCGGGGTGATTCTCCCACTCTGCCCTAACGACCTGCACTGTATTAGACCAGAGAATACGTATGATCTAATATCCACCTTGCCGAATGCGCCTTCACCGAGCTATCGATAGTGTGAGGCTGTGTAATCAATGGTGAAGATAGGCTTACGACTTCACCGAAGTTGTAATTCTTTTTCTTGTGGTATGATTCTGGCTGCGGCAGCAGCGTATCTCTCAGAAATCCCATAGGACGTATAGGATCGTGACCGTGGGGAACCAAGCCGTGATAAGACCGCCTTCCATTCAACGGCGATTACGCTTGGCAAAATTGGTGCAGCAGCACATGAGCATAAGGCGGGCTGTATTGTATCATGCCTTGTCGACTTGCTACCAACCAGAGCAGGCATCTCAAATACGTCATCGTGTAAGTGTGCAGATATAGCGAGCTCAAGTGAGTAGAGTATTTTGACGCCGGAAATCGCACTTGTAGCTATCGCTGAGCGTTGTCACAGTAATCTACACGCAATAGTCCTCCTAGCTCAGCAGTGACGATGCTATTGCGGTGGCACCGATACAAGGAGCTTCCAACGAGATTGAATGGCGAAGTTACTGCTGAGATATCTACAGCCCTCTCACTCACTCACACGCTGTATGATATCAATAAATATGCATATACAATACACGACTCTATAGTACCAGTGGCTGGTGATCAGAAGATAGCGAATTTAATCAAGCGTCATTCTGCTGCTGCTGCTGTTGCTGCTTCAGCTTCTTGTTGAGCTTCTTTCGCTGCTTCTTGGACAGCTGAACGTTGGTATCGACGCCGACAATGGCCTTCTTAGCGGCGTGTGGCTTGTCCAAATACGATTTAGCGCTGCTCTTATTCTTCTTCGCCGCTGATGTCGTCGTGTACTTGGATTCCTCCTCGTCGTCATTCTCTGCGTCAGTCTTCTTCGTATCTCCACCATCACCTGGCTTCTTCTGTGTCAATTTGCGCTGCAGCTTTGGATCCACTGTCGAGACACTCGTCTGGGCTGGCGCGGCTCCTAGTCCTAGCCTGCTCGGCCTCGACATCCACTCGGACAAGTCGTCGTGCTTGGGAGCAGCGCTGGCTTTGTGAGAAGGTTTCTGCCAGCTCGATGTCATGTCACTTATCGTTCCCATCGACAAGCTGATCTGCGCTTGCAGTTCATCGAGGTCTATCTCCGCCGTCATACGCGATTGTTCAAGTGAGAGATGTGAAGAGCAAGAGAGGTGCAATATGAAGAGATTTACAAATAGCACGAAGGATGAAGCCATTTACAGCCTCTGATTTCTCACTTTCGCTTCTTATCTCTATCACTCGATGTCGAGCGACGACGATTTCATCAGCAATGGGAGATCGTTAAAGAGGGAGGCTTCCCCAAGCGATAAAGACTCCACCAAACGTCCTAGACAAGCCAGCGTGGACGACAAGCCCGTCAAAGCGCCTGTGATTAGAATGGAGAAGAGCATATTTGGCGTTGATCCCAGCGACGAATTCGTCAAGGAGATCGCTGACTGGATTTGGTTCCATGCTAGAAATTGCGAGCACAAAGTCGAGGTTTGTACGCCGTCTGTCCAAAGCACTGTCTAAGCCAGATCAGGTAGAGGCTAAAGTTGGTCGCTTTGTGGACCAGGACAAGGAGAGAGCCAATCTGCCCGTCGCAGTAGAGACTAGTGAGCTTGCCGTAACAGCTAGAGCCCGTCTGACGCGTCCAAGTTCTCACCAACTCTGACGGCTTCAAATTCGAGTCCAATATGAACGAGGTGATTACAATGCCTGGCTACAGACAGCGCTGACACTGCTTTAGGCGCAGCATAAGCACTACAACCAACTTCTCAACGAGATAACGTCATTGCCACCTCAGAATCAATCGAGCAAGATACATTACGTCCACAACAGGGAGGTAGACTCGTTCCACCCCACCGGACGAGGCTCGGGTAGGATCAGAGTCACTAGGGATCAGGGCAAAACAGAAGTGAAGGACATGATAGAGAAGGTGCGGGTTGCGGACCTGGCTGTATACTCGCCCAAGCGTTTGTTTGACTGGAGGATAAGCATAAACATGGAAGTGCCGCGTATGTCTGCTGCTATTCACTAGCTTGCGCTAACGCGAGCTACAGATAGCGAATTTCCGAGACAGAACGCGATTTACCAGAGGAAGAAGGATCGGCTGAGTTACACGCAGCAGGAGATGCAGGTGGATCTCACGCAGGTGTTCTCTGGCCCAGGACAGGTGAGTCGCGTGGTTTGTCACGCTGCACAGCTCATACCAAATGCAGCCACCGTCACACGAGCTTGAGGTGGAGATACGCAGGCCCAAGTTCCTTATGGAAGAGGGCTTCAAACGCGAGCGCGGGCAATCCAATATGTGTGAGCTCTATCTTACGCGTTTAAATGACGTAAAGTAACCGTGTTTGGACAGACGACGAGCTGATCAAGGTGTTTGTGAGCAACGTGAGGCTGCTAGTGAGGAATGGCGTGTAGAGAGATGTACTGTACATATTTATTTGATTCATACACGTAAAAAATTCATCCTTCTCGTAAAGTTGGCAACGCGTCTCGATCCCTCCTTCATCATTATCAATCAACGACACCTTTACCCATATTTATCAATCGTAAGCGAGAGCAGCATACACGCGTACCATTGCTTACACGCTTCGCGCAGCTACTTAATTATCGCCACAATGTCCGGAATGACTGTACGTCGCCTCGACGCGTTGTGGACGCGGTGCTGATCTGCGCCACAGGTATTTAAGCGCGACGGTCGCAAAGAGAGCGTCGCATTCGACAAGTCAGTGGCTGTCCTCTTCCTAGTCTCTTTCTCACGACGCTTTCAGGATCACCGCGAGGATTAATAAGCTCTGCTACGGCCTCGACGCCAACCACGTAGATTCAATTGAGATTACAAAGAAGGTCGTCCAAGGCGTGCACCAGGGAATCACCACCGTCGAGCTCGACAACCTCGCTGCAGAAACCGCGGCGTATCTCACCGTCAAAGTATGTTGAGAATCATGCGCTTGATTAGGCTAACAAATATCTACAGCACCCAGACTACGCAGTACTCGCTGCTAGAATAGCCATCTCCAACTTGCACAAGGAAACCAAGAAAGCCTTCTCTGCAGTCATCGAAGATCTCTACAGATATGTCAACCCAAGAAACGGCAAGCCAGGACCAATGGTCAGCGACGAGACGTACGACATCATCATGAAGAACCGCCAGGTGCTCGATTCTGCCATTCTCTACGACCGCGACTTCAACTACAACTTGTGAGCGGGGAAGAAGGCGTCTATACAGCGCACTAACAATTCACAGCTTTGGTTTTAAGACTCTTGAAAGATCATACCTCCTTCGCATCAATGGAAAGGTCGCAGAGCGTCCTCAGCACATGTTGATGCGTGTGGCAGTAGGAATTGTGAGTGACGAACGAGAGGACGCTTGCAACGCTTACACTACTCTAGCACGGTGCTGATATCGAGCGCGTTATCGAAACATACAACCTCATGTCCATCAAGGCATTCACACACGCTAGTCCAAGTGAGTGCACTGCCTTGGATTACCAACACGACTGACATAGACAAGCCCTCTTCAATGCTGGTACTCCTCACCCTCAAATGTCCTCCTGCTTCTTGGTCACCATGCAAGATGACTCCATCGAAGGTATCTACGACACCCTCAAGTCGTGCGCTCTTATTTCCAAGACTGCTGGTGGTATCGGTCTCAACATTCACTGCATCCGCGCCACGGGCTCTTACATTTCCGGTACAAACGGTTCCTCTAATGGTATCGTGCCTATGCTCAGAGCATTCGACGCAACCGCACGTTACGTCGATCAAGGTGGAAACAAGAGACCAGGTGCATTCGCTATCTACCTCGAGCCATGGCACCCAGACGTTTTTGACTTCTTGGACTTGCGTAAGAACCACGGTAAAGAGGAAGTCAGAGCTCGTGATCTCTTCTACGCCTTGTGGATCCCAGACTTGTTCATGCAGCGTGTCCAGGAGAACGGCGACTGGCCATTGTTCTGTCCTCACGAAGCTCCAGGCTTGCACGAGGTCTGGGGTAAGGAGTTCGAAGCTCTTTTCGCCAAGTACGAGAGAGAAGGTAGAGCCAAGAGAGTCGTCAAGGCGCAGAAGCTCTGGTACTCAATTCTTGACTCGCAAGTCGAGACGGGTGGTCCATTCATGCTTTACAAGGATCACGCCAACGCCAAGTCCAACCAGCAGAACCTTGGTACCATCAAGAACTCCAACTTGTGTACGGAGATTATTGAGTACTCCGCACCAGACGAAGTTGCTGTCTGTAACCTTGCTTCGATCGCCTTGCCATCATACATCAAGGGCGGCAAATTCGACTTCAACGAGTTGCACAAGGTCACAAAAGTGTTGACGCGTAACCTCAACCGTATCATCGATGTCAACTACTACCCAGTCAAGGAGGCTCGCAACTCGAACATGCGTCATCGTCCTATCGGTTTGGGTGTTCAAGGTCTCGCAGATGCATTCCAGCTCTTAAGATTCCCATTCAGCTCAGACGAGGCAAGATTGCTCAACAAGCAGATCTTCGAAACCATCTACCACGCTGCTGTCGAGTCATCGACTGAGTTGGCTAACGAGTTCGGTCCATACGAGACGTTCCAAGGCAGCCCTGCTAGCAAGGGTCAGCTCCAATACGACTTGTGGAACGTACAGCCAACCAACCTCTGGGATTGGAGCGCTTTGAAGGACAAGGTCGCCAAGCACGGCTTGAGAAACTCATTGTTGGTCGCACCAATGCCAACAGCATCGACATCTCAAATCTTGGGCTTCAACGAGTGCTTCGAGCCTTACACGTCCAACATCTACACCAGAAGAGTCTTGTCTGGAGAGTTCCAAATTGTCAACCCATGGTTGCTCAAGGACTTGTGTGAGTTGGGTTTGTGGAACGACGGCATGAAGAACAAGATCATTGCACACGGAGGATCAGTGCAGAACATTGCAGAGATTCCACATGAGATCAAGGAGCTGTACAAGACAGTTTGGGAGATCAGTCAGAAGGTTGTCATTGACTTGGCTGCTGACAGAGGTGCTTTCATTGATCAGAGTCAGAGTTTGAACGTCCACTTGGCATCACCAACGCACGCTCAATTGACATCTATGCACTTCTACGCTCACAAGAGGGGTCTCAAGACGGGTATGTACTACCTGCGTACACGTCCGCAATCAGCGGCGATTCAATTCACCGTCGACAAGCAAGCATTGGACGAGGCAAAGAGTGCACAGAGCGGCAAGTCATCTCCAGTCACTGCTGCAGCACCACCAAGCATACTTAACGGCGTTGAGAGGATGAAGTTGGAGGACAAGAACAGCAACATGCGCTCAAACGCAGCTAAGAGCGTGTCTACGCCTGTGAGAGCAGCCACTATCTCAAGAGCAGTCAGCGGAATCGAGAACACGCCTTCAATCAAGCGCACTCTGTCATCACACATAGAGATTGACGAGAACAACCAACCTCGCGGTGAGGAGGTGATAGCAGGCGAGGAGACGGAGGATGAGGATGAGATCGACTTTGAGACTGCCAAGGCAAGATTGGAGGCTAAGCAGCTCGAGCAGGAGAAGCTCGTGTGCAGTATCGAGAACAAGGAGGCATGTGTTATGTGCAGTGGATAGACGAATGAATCCAGACAGTAAACGACTTTCAGTGTAAATATTTACATTTTATTTATATATCTAGGTTTGTTGTAAAGCGCCGCTTGTGGTGGGTATTGGGTTGTCATCATACTTCCACTATGTCATCGCAGTGGAAGATCCATGAGTGAGTTTAGAGCAGTGAGATGGCAGATACGCAGTCTGTGCACGTCGCTTGGCTGCCTAGTTCGCGCCATCTCTCGCTACACCAAGACTAACACAGTGTAGCTCAACACTGGCTGGCGGTGCAGCGGGCGTGGTGGCGAGCGTAGTGACATGTCCACTGGACGTGATCAAAACCAAATTACAGGCGCAGAAAAAGTTCAAAGGACACACTCTGGACGGCGTGATAGGTGAGTGCGCAAGATTTGTCGTGTGATTCGACGTTTACGCACAAACAAAGGCATCGTGAGGAGGATATCGCACGAGCAGGGATTCAAAGGATTCTACAAGGGATTGGGTCCTACGATACTTGGTTATCTCCCAACTTGGGCCATCTATTTTACCGTATACGATGAGGTGAAAGCCGTGTTGTCGAGCAAGAGAGGTGGGTGGAATATACATGCAGCACTCTCTCTTATCAAACTCCCAGGCGATCCAGACGGAGTGGATTGGTCGACTCACATGATCGCATCCGCGAGCGCAGGCGCTACTGGCGCGACACTGACGAATCCATTATGGGTGGTCAAGACGAGGTTTATGGTGGGTTAATACACCTTGACTGTGTAGATTCGTTAACCCAATATCAGACCCAAGATAAAGAAACGATACCATATAGACATACAGTGCACGCATTAGAATCCATCTACAAAACCGAAGGTCTCAAGGGCTTCTACAAAGGCCTGATACCGTCGCTGGTTGGTGTCACGCACGTAGTCATACAGTTTCCGCTGTACGAGAGGCTGAAGCTCAAGATGAAGAAGAAGGAGAACGGCGAACTGTCGACGCTGTCGCTGCTCGCATGCTCGTCTGTATCAAAAATGATGGCGTCGGTATCGACGTACCCGCACGAGGTGGTGAGGACGAGGCTGCAGATAGAGAGGAAGTACCACCACGACGTCAACAACAGGAAGATCATGCGAGTGGTCAAGGATATTCTATCCGAATCAGGATTCCGGGGATTGTACAAAGGCATGTCGGTGACGCTGCTGCGAACGGTCCCGAACAGCGCAATGACGCTGCTGGCGTACGAGATTATAATAACAGAGCTAAACAAGTCTAGACAAAAAGTGTAATTCTATACCCAACACCAATATGTATTGTCTGTTTCCCAAATTATCTCGTCAGATGACATAACTGAAAATTATAAATCAAGGCACAGGGTGGAGCATCCATCTTAAACGGCGACGACGACGATGAACTTTTTAAAGACGCTTTCTCTTATTGGATTGGTTGCTGCAGTCGCTGCCGCACCAGTCGATTCTGTGGGTGCACCGCTTTTCCCAGACTGCAGCCACTGACTCGACAAGTCCTCCGATAAGCTTCTGGCGTCAATCAAGAGAGCGTCCAAGCAGTTCGAGAGTGTCGTGGGTGGCTGCGTCTGTTTCGTCTGTGCACGCTTAGCTAACGCAATCGCAGCACGCCCGCACGAGCGTAGATACAGTGAGCACAGCAGCAAGTATAGCAGCAGTGACATCTAACATCCTCACAGAGAGACTTTGAGGACTTTGTACAAGGCGCTGAGCAGACTGGCGAGGACATCAAGAATTTCTTCAGCGGAGACAAGCGCGATTGGATCGACGACGCCTCCAACTTCTTCGACAACGTCGGCGACGCCTTCAGCGGTGGTGACGACAAGCAGAAGCGTGACTGGATCGACGATATCCAGCAATTCGGCGAGGACGTCAAGGATACGTTCAGCGGCGATAGCAACTAAAGCAGTGGCTTGTAAATTACATATGTAGATCATGGGATATGATGCCTTTTTTGTACCGACTCGCTTGTTCACTCTTGACCATCTCGGCCATGATTGGGGCGGGAGATACGCTTGAGATGACGCACAACCACAACATAGACAAGAATGAATTCATCAGATTGGTGCTCCAGTCGCTCAGAGATCTCAATCTGAGGTGAGTGCGCCATCTCCTATTCGCTATCTCGCTGACGCAGCGCATAGCAACACGTTCAGCAGCCTAGCGCAGGAATCTGGCATTGAATTAGAGACTGATATCGTCACAAAGCTGCGCAATTCCATACTGCAAGGCAACTGGCTGACGTCTATTAATTTAATAGATAAACTCAATCTCGATTACGACTCTGCGCTGAGATCCAAAATAATCCTCAACAGACAGCACTATCTGGAGTCCCTGGAGCATGGCGACGACAGATCGGCTATCGATATCCTCCGACATTCCCTCGTCCCCCTCATACAAGAGTCCGATCCAGATCAAGTACAGCTGCTTTCGAGGTGTGTCTGGTGTTATCCTGTAGCAACGACTCTTAACACGCTCATAGCTGGCTCATGTGCAGCTCACCCGCAGAACTCCGCCAACGAGCCGATTGGGATGGCTCAAACATGATGTCTCGATCAAAGCTCCTCGACAGCTTACAGTCCTACATCAAGCCCTCAATGATGCTGCCGCAAAGCAGGCTCTTCACCTTGCTGAATCAGGCAAAGCTTTATCAATTACGTAATAACCGCTACAGCAACATTGACGAGGAAAATCTTGACTTCTCATTGCTGCACGACTACCAACAAGACAATTCCGCATTCCCCAACTTCAACTCTCTCACCGTCAAAGCACACACTGACGAAATTTGGCACTGCTGCTTCAGCCATAACGGCAAATACCTCGCGACGGCTTCCCGTGACAAATCTATCGCTCTGTGGGAGATAGATAGCTTACAGCAGACATTCAAGAAGCACAAAAGGATCCCACCCACCCTTGAAGACATCACCGCACTCACATGGTCGCATGACGACACACGGTTGTTGACTGCTGCAGAGAACATTGTGTATATCTACGACACAATGACTGGAAACTGCCTCAATAGTTACCAACAGGAGCACGAGCATGAAGAGACCATCTCTAGTCTGATTTGGTCGCATGACGACAGCAAGTTCTACTCCACTGGACTGGACCAACGAGTAGTTGAGTGGAACAGCGATGGATCGATGCTGCACAAGTGGGAGAACCTCCCTATCCGCATAATGGATTCTGCTCTGTCTCCTGATCAGAGAAAACTGGTCGTAGCTGGCCCTGATGGTCCTCAACCGACGATGGGACCAGATGGCACGCTCAGCTATAGTGAGGAGATGCGTCACTTGATGGTGTATGACACGGAGACGAGGAGCTTGTTATGGTGGGCATCTACTACGCTTTGTGTCGTCATATAGCTAATTAAACTCACAGGCAAGTCGAGATGAAGAACGAGATTGGTTCGCTTGCCATATCCTCTGACTCAAGCAGGGTTGCTGTCAACTACGCACCCGATGAGATACAGATCTGGAGTCTCGAAGACAGATGCCTGGTGCAGAAGCTGTATGGCTACAAGCAGAGTCAGCATGTCATTCGCTCGTGCTTTGGAGGATACAACGACAACTTTATCTTGAGCGGTAGCGAAGGTGAGGTTATCTGCCTTGGTAAATCACATAGCTGACACCGTTCGCAGACGCTTCCATATACGTATGGCATCATCAGTCCGGAGAGCTGATAGAGATACTCGAAGGCCACGACACGGGATGCGTCAACTCGGTAGCCTGGTCGCCGACGATGCCGCTGATCTGCTCAGTCGGTGATGATCGCACTATACGGCTGTGGTCGACAAGGACAGACACAAGTAGGCACTCCGAGATCAACATGCTCAAGTCAGACATCGAGGATAACTTCTGGAACCACGTTGAAGATCGCGGCGAAGTAGACGACGACCTCGAAGACGGCGCAGACGAAGGCGAGATTGACGACGACGATCACAACGTGCACATGTCCGAGCAGTAGCAGCATGGCTGGGTCTGTGCAGCGCATAGCTCGTTCATATTTATTCATCCTCACCCCTCCTCACTCACAGCAGACTAGTGTGAAATCTGCTGTTGTCGCATGTAACAACCATTGAACAACCGAGCCTTTGATAGGTCTGTAATGTATAACGAGATTCTGACATGCATTGAAGTGTATCTTTCATCCACTTTGAGTACCTTTTGTCTAACTGATGCATTCGGCGGACCGATAAGATGTATATATTAGAACAAGAGCCTTGATGCGGTATAGGTGTAGCGGTGATCATACAGCAGTTGTGTTGCGTACTTGCGAACAGGTGCACTGCTTGCAAACGACTTTAAGAAAGCATAGACGACTGTGTTTGATTCTTGAGCAACGATCGCACGCTGCGCAGCTTCGATGGCTGCAGTGTCACTATGATATACGTTGTATGTGTCAGCAAATATGTCAGCATACTCGTCCCAGAGCTGAGCTTGTATATGAGAGAATCCAGCATCCACAGGTTTGTCAAATAAGACGGATTTATACGCCTTGACACTGTCAGTAAAGTACGCACAACTACCAGACAATCACCCACAATCAAGTGCAGTCTCAATCTCTGGGAAAAGACTCCAGCATTTGCACTGCTCAAAATCTTGATGACAGCAGTGATCTCCTCTTCGCTGCCAACGAAAGCCGCTTTGAGTTCACTGAGACATCTTCTCAGATAAAGAGCCAGCTTCAGTGCTTTTTGAGGCTGATTGGCCTGCTCGAACGCGAGGACCTGAGCTGCCACCTCGTCAACAATGCGCCAGGTTGAGGTGGCTGGCGCGGACGCCGAGTCAAAGCCTCTGGTCGTCATACTCTGGTCGACTCTGTATAGGCAGTAGAACGAGTTGAAAGCCTGTTGATCAAATTCCTGTGAATATTTGAAGAGATTATCGGCGATTGTTTCAGCCTGTGAATTAGACAGCGCGCCTTCCTCATTCAGTGCATGTACAGGACGCAGTGCATTCTGAGCTATGCTTCTGAGAAGCATCGAGTTCTTGTCAAGACTTGCCTCCCATCTCGTGACGAAATGGGTGAACAGATTAGGAACATTGCGGTATTTGATTGCTCCACTAAGCCCTGATCTTCGTCCGACAGCATCCGCAATGACATCCAGCCGTTCCAAGTATCTGATAGCAAACGCTTCCAGAGATCCAACCCACGAATCGCATAAGGTATCGGGTATGTCCTGTGGTCTCTTCTCATACACCACTTCGATGAAGGGCTTGTTTCCTGCATCTAAATCAGTGTGATTGACTACGTCTTTGAGGTGCTGGCTAGTTGAAAGGTCGATCGATGGATCACTGAGGGTTGAGAGAGCCTCAGCAGAAATGCCCAACTGCGCAATGGTCTTTTTGAAGGTGCTGCTAAGAAGTTCTTCGATGTACACAGCTGGAAGATTGTTGTTCACCAGTCGCAGTAGCTGATTGACAATGAAACCAAGTATACTAGGGTGATCAAAGTTGGAAGCTGCGTGAGACAGCTGATCACTGACTTCTCTGACAGACATTCCGGATTGCGCGGTCACAAGGAACCCACTAACAATAGCTTTGACTGTGGTCAATTTGTCTGTTTCTCTCTTGTTGATCACTTTCATCATCGAATGTACTACTGCGCGAGCTCTTCTGGCAGGCAGAGTGCTAAGATAGCCACCGTTGAAGAGGCGCAACTGTGCTTTGATTTGATCGGCATCTTTAGCTACGGACACCAGCGTATCCAGAATTTTATCTTGAGCTTGAATACCGACTGGTGTGACAACCTTGACCACGTCGTCTATCATAGAGGTCCACTCCTGCTTGGAGTATTCGACCTCGCTTGCCTTCATAGCACCAAGAAGCTGCTGCATGTGCGTCTGGCTCGCAGCCTGCTGACCAGCTGAGAGCAAGCCGAGTCCTATCATCCAGCTACGACTTGGCGTCGAGCCTTTGTAGACAATTGCTTCGTCTTGGTATCTAGACGACACAGACGAGACGAGCGCCTTCAAACCTAAATCGACTAGCTTCTTTTGGAAGTCTGTGCTCAAGTAGCGACAAATTCGGGCACGTCTCAACCTCGCGTCCATATTTGGACGATGATGAAGCAGTAAAAATGATCTAGATAGTACCTGATACGGTGTGACGGGCCACTCCTCCTCTTTGTACATCTCGACGTACCTAAGATTCGTTAGACTTGACTTCTCTGCAGTCACGACTCACTTGTCCGTGATAGAAGCTTTGACAAAGTTTCCTGCTTTGTCTACTACATCACTGATGCAGAGTTGTTCGAAAAGAAGCTTCACGTCGCAAGAACGGAGATAGAAGCCAAAATCTGCGAGGTCAAAGTACGAATCAGGCTGAACCATTCCCACTAGCGCATACAGATAGGCGAGAGGGTTAGCCGTGGTGCTTGACATTTTTGCAGCAAGCGACTTGATCGCATTACTGAGCACAATTGTTCTCTCGCGTTTGCTGACTGTTCGCAGCATCTTGTACCACAGATGAATGCCGAACGTACTGCTCACCCAATCTATCTGAAGCTGTCTCTCATTGACGTCTTTGATATCATTGTCAGCTATCGCAGACAAGAAGGGTGTGCTTTCGTCCAGTAGGCGTCTCAGACGCTTCCCTACTGGTCTGCGCTTGAGTTTGTTTGGTATGCAGATGACGAATGGTATAGTCGAACAATATCTACTGTTATCCGCATCGCTTGCGGTGCTGTCATATCCATCTCTTATTGATTGCAAGTGTTTTGCCAGGTCGTCCATAAATGCAAAGGCAGTCTTCGCACCGAAAGGTGACGTTGGAGGATGCAAAGACTCTGCAATGCTCGTAATGGCGTCTGGATCAGGTTGCAGTGCTCCATACGGTTGGATTGTCGTCTTAGGTGGACTTGCAGCGTCGTGTATACTGCTCCCTTCTTTCGCTTTGAGCTTGTTTGAGAGCCACTCTCCGTACAGCGTCTTGATAGGCTCGAGAAGGTCCTTCACGCATGCTGCATCAGATTCCATCTCGAGATTGAAGTTCTTCAGTCTCTCAATGAGCACCAGCCTCTTGTTGAGCACTCCCAGCAACAACATAGACAGGTTCTCATACTCGCTGTACATAAAGTCGGCATTCTGCTCGAAAGACTGGTGCGCGACTTCGATGTATCGTCTGAGCAGGTCGTTGCCGTCTGAAGCCGCCTGTTTCGCCATCTCGAGGACACGGGGCTGGTTGACTGTGATATCTTGACCTATCCCTGCATTGTCTCAGCAACCGCTGCGAAAAAGAGCAGCAACTCACCATTCAGTATCTCAAGACCGGAGAGATCGTCGAAGAAATAGAGACTGTAGTCAACTCTTGTGAGCCCTGTTAGCGGGTACCTTGGTCATGAAGACTTGACCTACCTGTAATTGCTGCCTCCTGTAAGAATCTCACTCCTAGTCAGATCGTCGTTCAGGAAGCGACCCAAAACCCAATGCAGGGTCTCCTTGAAGTCGTAGTTGCCCAGAGCAGCGTAGAACAACAGCTTCAAGACCAGATCCTTCCTCAGATCTCTATCAGAGGTGGTCTTGCACCGCTCCCTGAGGTTTGAGATGATATTTCGAGTATACTTGTCGGTATCAACGTCTTCACCCAGCAGAACCCGGACTCTGTTCCTATCCCTTGCTGATATGGCAATGCGCAAGCCAATCGCGTATGCCTCCTTGTCTATGGCCATCAAAGACATCAATTTCTTGTCCAGACTCAGTGGCAAACCTTCTGTGCGCGAGCACTGCATCCAACCAGCCTTTACATTTGCGAGCAAAGGCAAGGACACTTCGCTAGGCAGGAAGTAGAGAATCGCTATGTTCTTGCCTTCGAATTGAGGGAAATCGCTGTAGGAGACATCGGGAAGGAGGTGGCCGTCAGATGTGATCAATGCGGCTAGCTGTCTGTCGAGGGTGCAGAGATATCTGAAGCGCATCTCCATCGGGAAAGATTTCAGCAACCTGATGCAAGCGTGCACGTACTTGTCGGACATGTTAAAGAAAGTAAGATTCGCGCGTCCCGCAAATGTCCTCAATAGCTGCCCTATAGCGTGATTGTCCTGTTTCTTGCTCCAGAGCTTTGAGATTGCGACAAAGAAGCTCAACAGACCTGGATGATGCCTAAGAAACTTGCCATGGTATGCGTTCTTGTCATGATCATCGATTACTTCAAAGCATTTCTGCGCCATCTCCACATCTCCCGTAGATGCAACGGCGATGCTGGCCAAGAGCGCGTAGTGGTTGTATTGGCTGGGATTAATTGCCAGATGATGACTGCGTGGGTGCAAGAGATGAATATTCTTTGTTGATCGTATGTAATCCTGTAGAATGTACAGTGGTATCTTGACCGCCTTGTTTGAAAGATTCCGAGTGACGTAATCGTCTCCGTACCGCTTCACCAACGCCTTCCACGTCCGTTTAGACACGTTTTGCGTCAACGAGGGTATTTTATCCTCGTGAACGACGAGCTTGTTGTAGAGATACTCGTGTTTCATCGATAGCGGTGACTCGATTGATCCTGACTCCCTCAGTAGACCAACGAGCTCAGATTGCGTAGGCTTGACATCCGCATTGTTGTTAATGTAGGCCTTAAAATCAACCCAGCTTAGTTCGTCCACTTTGACTGTCTTGGTACTCATCAGCGGTGATGGTTCTTATCAAAGAGATTATTGAACGTGTATTAGAAATTTACAGTAGTCTAAATGTTATTAGGTTCCATTGTTGGTGCGAGACGAATCTCTCTGTCGTTGGAGCTCTCCAAGTCTGCCTTCCTGCTCGATCTTCTGATGAACCACCTTCTCAGAGCCTTGTATGCTTCAATGTAGCCGAAGAAGATCAGCACCGTTGCAGCTATCATACCCCACTCCCATCCGATGCCTGTGACCTGGAAGACGCGGTCTTTAATGACTGACGGGCGTGTCAATGAGTTGAAACAAAGAGTGACTTGACTTACCAGGAATGTAGATGACGGGGAAGACACTCAGTGAGAGCAAGCCAGCCGACCAAATCAAGAGCTTGTTGTCGAGCAGGTTCATCTGGAACACGCTGCGGGTCGTGTGCTTGCAACCGAAGGCCAGAACCATCAACATCAGCAGAAGCGAGGCATAAGCTGCTGCTCTAGCTCTATAGATGACCTCGCATTCTCCGTTAACGGCACCTTCATTGCAATTGGCAGATACATCCTCGTTGCCGTCGTAGCGACCGTAGATGACAATGATGTAGTTGGCAAAGCAAAGCGCGCCCGACATGAATCCGTACGAAAAGAGATCGAGGTACCAAGTAGCTGTGAAGATCGAGAAGAAGTTGCTTGGTGGCTGCAACATCGCATCTGAAGGAGTAGGCTCGATACCCAGCGCGAACGCGACTGGACCGATCGTCAGTGTGTTGATGACGCTGAAGTAGAATTAGATAGCTGTCGCGCAAAGAGTGATAATTACTCACAGCGCACCAACTGGAGAAATCGGATAAACAGCGTTACCCTCACTACGAATAGCCAATCCGATAAGCAAAACGAGCACTTCTGCGACGTTACCAGCGAGCAAGTAGACCAAGAACTTCGACAAGTTGGAGAAGACCGATCTGCCCTTCCTAACAGCTCTGACGCACGTTGAGAAGTTGTCATCAGCCAAGACAATGTCAGCTGCGCCCTTAGCGACATCCGAACCATTGAGACCCATCGCAACACCGACGTCGGCTCTCTTGAGGGCAGGAGAGTCGTTGACACCATCGCCTGTCATGACTGTGAGACGCTTGCGGCGATGCAGAGCGTCTACAAATCTGGTCTTGGTCTCCGGTGCGCATCTTGCGACTACGACTGGCAGTTCTTCGAGTGCATCGATGGCTTCATCAGACATTGCATCAAATTCTTGACCTGTCATGACAGCCGACTTTGAGTGATTCTTGTCCAAGATTCCTACCGACATTGCAATCGAAGCCGCTGTGGCTGCGTGGTCACCTGTAAGCATTCTGACAACGATCGATGCGCGTCTAGAATCGTAAACAGCTCCCTTCGATTCTGGTCTTGGTGGATCGAAGATGCCGACTAAGCCGAGCAGACCGAATCCTTTCTCGAGATCATCTCTCTTCGTCTCCTTCACCTTCTGAGCGTTTCCTAGGGTGTCCATCTTGCCAGCTAGTGCCAACACACGCAATCCCTCGGCAGCGAGTTCATCCATCTTCCTGATGACGTCGTCCTTGGCTTCCTCGGTCATTTCAATAGACTTGTCGCCGACGGCGACGTGCGTGCATCTCTCCAACACCCTCTCGACAGCACCCTTCATGTAGATGAAGACATGCTCCTTGGAGTCGTCTTGACCCTGAGCATCGACGAATTTCCAGGCTGTAGACATTCTCTTGATGGATGAGTCGAATGGGTGCTCAATCAGCATCTCGAAGTGTCCCTCCACTTCAGCCTTTGGCGCAGGGTGATGATCCTTCTTCGATCTGTGCTTTGGTGGGTGTGTCAAGTGAGGTTTTCCATGTCCAGCCTTGTGTGCGAACACCTGCAATGCAATCTCTGTTGGATCTCCGTTGGCGTCCCATTCACTGCCTTCTTCACCAGCTGAGATGGTTGCCATGTTGTTGAGTGCAGCTGACTGAACTAGTGCTTGGAATGAAGAGTCTAGGTCGTCTACCTGGACAGTGTCGCTGTCTGACTGTGCGCTGGCGTCATCGTTCTGTGCGTCGTCAAGTGCCTGGATCGTTCCTCTTGGATAGTATGGGTCTTTGCCTGATTCGACGGCGTAGATCTGGCCAGACTTGGTGTCTGTTGAGCCAGACTGTGATGGTACCCAAGCCTTCTTCAAAACCATTCTTCCGACCGTGATTGTACCAGTCTTGTCAGAACAGATGTCTGTAACACCAGCCAGTGTCTCGATTGCATCCATTTTACGAACCAAGGCATTTCTCTTGGCCAGCTCTCTTGAAGAAGTCGCAAGAGTAAGTGAAACGACAGCAATGAGCGATGCAGGCAAGACGGAAATAGCAGTTGCGACGGCGTAGGTCGCAGTGGAGTCCGGAATATCAACGTAACCAGTAGAACTGACGACGACAATGGCGAAGATGATAGCAAGCGCGAGCAACAAATAAGCCAGCTTGTTGAGCTTGATTTGTAGTGGTGTAGTGCCTTTGACACCCAGGAAGACCTGAGTCTTCTCCCAGTACTTGCTCCATCCACGCTTCTTGGAATCGGCTTTGGTTGCCAAAGCCTCAGAGATGGCTCCCAACTCAGTCTGCATTCCAATCGCCGTTACTACACATCTAGCTCTGCCCTTGGTGACTTGACTGCCAGAGAAGACCATGTTGAGGCGATCACCGACTGGACAAGTCTTGTCGTCGAGCGTTTCAGACTGCTTTGCGACTGGCAGCGACTCTCCAGTCAGGAGTGCTTCATCTACCTCCAGATTTGAGATGTGATTGTCGATGACTCTGCCATCAGCAGGAATAACGTCTCCTATCTTGACAATGATAATATCTCCAGGTACGACCTCGTCTGTTTGGACTTCGACAATTTTTCCTTCGTGGCCTTTGTTCGCAGCATCGTGGCGAACAACAACAGCAACAGGGCTACCAACCTTGATTGAGTCAGCATGACATTTCTGAAAAACGACGTGACTCACGCTCTCGAGTGCGGCGACTGTCTTCTCAGCCCGCCACTCCTGAGTGAATCCGACGGTGACGTTGAGAATAACAAGGGCAGCGATGACACCAGCCTCGATCCAGTCCTGTGTACCGAACGAGACAGCCATGGCCGCTATCAGGACGAGCGTCATCTGAGTGACGACATGTGAGATTACGACGGCGGACGAGATGAGCACTCACGGCATTACCGATCTGTCTGCCGAATATCTTGAGCAGCGATGGCTTGGGTGGCGGCTTCAGTCTGTTGGGACCGCATTCCTTCTGCAGCTGTTCGACCTTGTCGAAGCTGTGGCCAAGCATTGGGTCCACGTTGTGTTCATGCAGTATTTCTGACGAGTCTTTGACATGTGGCGGTGCTAAGAACCAGTTAGCCAAGCTTAGCCACTCGTGTGTGTACTCACTGCTGTCAGACTTCTCCGTATACGACGACGTTTCTGTATTTTTCTTGGAGAACATAGTGAACGTCGAAGAGTAAGAGTCTCGAACGTGTCGCATGATCGCTTATTTGTGGGTGAGTGTCGAGGTCTTGGCAGTTATGAAGATGATGCGGAACAATCGCCCAGGCAGGCGAAGTATCACACGAAACTTAATTAAGTTGTCGTCATGGCCGGAAAGCGGCAGCAAGTGCGTTAACTGGCTGTTTAAGCGTGCTTATCCGGGCTGAGTACCAAGACTCTTGGAGACTGATGATGTGTGCCTTAATGGCTGCTCTTGGCAAAGAGCGACATGTATCTGGGTTTAGCGCCTCTTGTACAAACACGGCTCGAGAATGTTTTTTCCCTGCTCTACGAGTTCCTGTGCGTCTTTGATATCCTTCTTGCCGCCCTTGACGAACACCAAATTTGCAAAGTGTGTGTTTGACTCATCCTATAAAAGCGTCAATGATATCACATGACGAAGCCAAGAAATGATACGCACCTTGTCGACGAGCTTAAATCCGAATTGTGCCACCATTCCCACAAAGTCGTCGATGCTTGAGAACCTCGATTTGACTTCGGCGATATGCAGTTTGCCCCTGTTTGTCATTGTCAGCTGATACATCCACGCTTTTACGCCCATGAGATACCCACTTGGACACGAGGATCCTCTCCGCCTCGCTGATAGCGCCGACCCAGTTTGATCCCATGAGGCTGAGGCAGAACACGACTCTATCAACAGAGTTGGTCGGCAGCGGAACCTTCTTTGCGATATCGCATTCTAACACCTTACCGTCCTCTGCTTCTACGAGATCGTATGAGAACACCCTGTGCTTTGGCAGTGCTTTGGCTAGCGTCGCTGGCCCAGAACCGAGATCAGCGATGATTGTAGACTGCGCTGGGAGCGGCGACAGCGCCTTGGCTATCACGTCGACTGGATTCTGTGGCCATGACTTTGTCTGCTCCACGAATCCCTCGTGGTACTGGACAAGTTTAGCGTCGTGGTAGAGATGAGAGATGCGCGCACCTCGTCAAAGATGGATGGATCCTCCTGCATCAGATTGAACGCCTCTTGCGAATCTGTCGTATACAGCGTCTCATTGATCCATCTGCGGCCAGAAATTAGAGATAGCCGTCGCAGAGATGACTACATACCTGAATCGAGCACCGCTGAGTGATTTCTTCATTTTAGACTGCAGAGATGTGTTCCCTTCTGCTGCTGGCTTGCTTATCTTCTTCTTATCCCCGCCTTTCCCATCTCTCTGTTCTGCAGACTGGTCCAATTTGCGCTTCTTCGATGGCTTAGGCTCTTCCTTAGGCTTTGAGGGTGACGGAGCAGGCTTTTGCTGCTTCTGCTGCTTCTGTGGCTTGTTCTTCCTACCATCTCCTTTATCTTTGTTGCCGGGAGCTGTCTTCTTGCCGTCATTCTTGTTTGGCTGCTTAGCCTCCTTCTTGTTGTTCTTCTTTGGCTTGGAGTCTTTGGACTCGCTTTTGCTGCCATCTATCGACTCCATCTTCGCCATCAGCTTCTGCAGATTGCTCTGCGCGGATTCAACATCGTTCGGCATGACCGTTCAAGGAAGAAGATGCTATTTGGTGCGAGCGCCGATACATATAGCAGTTGGCAAGGAGCACAATTGTACAGAATTATCTGACTCACAAGCACACAATCCAATCGACATACAAATTCACACAAATACATCATGCATACAATAACAAAGACACCAGCTACCCGTCTGTCTTCTTAGCGCTGAGCAGGCTCTGGAAGAAGTTCTGCAGTACTTCGTGCTGGCTTGGAGCGATAGCCGAAGGCGTTCCTTGGTTGGATTGACTTGCGGGTGGATTACTGCTGGCAGTAGGTGTGAATGGCTGCGAGTGACTGAGTGAGTGAGCGTGTCCAAGCTTTGGTTTGTATGGTGTACTAGTAGCGTCAGTAGTCTCGCTATTCTCGAGTGCACCTCCATTTTCATTCCTCAGAACGCGCTCAACCGACGGCAGATTCAGACTGTCGCTGTCCATAGGTCCAACTATACCCGAAGCGTAAGCCACGCTCTCTGGTTTGGACGCCTGCTTGAAAGTGTTGCGCGGATCTCTCTGAGGATCCTTAGACAGCGACTCAAAGTGCTTGGCAAGGAAGCTGGTCTCAGGTTCTGCGACGACCTCCTTCGTCTCTGTTGTAGCTGGGTTGTGGTGGTATCGTGTTGGGTCGTGTATGACTTCTTGGAACAGTCGCGAGGATATTGGTTGTGCACCTTCGTCGTCATCGAGCTGATTATCCCATCCGTCTGCCACAATGTCGTCTGTAGAGCTTATGCCGTCTCTCAGGGCTGCTATCTTCCCCCAGCTATCCCAACCCGCTGGGATGAAGACCGCGTCGCGCTCAACAATGACTGCACGCCTGTTGAAAGGGAAGGAGCGCGGTGCGTGAGAGTGTGCATCAGGCTGGAATAGCCTGTGATGCAGGTATTCGCGTGCTACGTCTATCGTCTCTGGTTTGTTGACTGAGGTATATGCGATGCCAGCACCGTCTGTCTTCTGATAAGCGTATTCTAGGGCGTGGACAGAGACTTACACTTAAGAGCAATTCCTCTAAGCACCTGCTGCATCCACTCTATGTTATCGTCCGTAGCCCAGCCGTCCTTGTTGATGTTCTGTGCCTTCTCGATTGTGTCTGACTTGTGACACACGATAAGGAGAGGTATCGACGAGTGGTTGTGCGTCAGCGTATCCTTATCAAGTGGCGGTGGCTCCTCCAAGCCCATAGCCAGCTTAGCGACGGCGGAGTTGGTATCTGTGGTCGATGAAGGTTCCGCGTAGTTCTCGAGGTAGCGCCTGAGCTTGAGCTGCAGCTCCTGGAGCACGCCATCGAAGCCGCTGTTGTGCTGCTTGAGGTGGCTCACGTGGAGGTCTATCCACTTGATCCACCTGCTCAGATCGTCGATAAAGCTCCACGGCCTGTCCCAGTCGAGCTGTATAACGACGAGGAGGTCTGCGATGGATTCCGGTGTAATTACCAGCTTAATAAGCTCAGTGTAAATCTTATCTGAGTTGGGTATGGTGTATATAGACATCCTGGCCATAACTTCGTCGTCGACCGTGTCGCGTATGTCTGAGTAATCGACGCTTAGGCCGAGGCTCTTGTGGTTTGAGCTCTGTGGCTTGTTGGTGAGGTGTGACAGCAGCGTCGATTTCCCGCTCCCGCCGCGTCCTGATACAGAGACAGTGTGAGATGATGCACGGCGCAGGAAGGCGACTGACCGAGCAGGAGCACTTTCTTGGACGGCAGCCGCGACTGGCTGTTGGACACGCTGTCCAGGATCGAAGACCAGATATTTTCACTTGACTGCATCTGCACAACCAGCGCTTTCGTCCTCACCGCCATCAATACAGCATGTAAAATAATTATACAGCCACGCCCACTCCTCTCTGACGCTCATCAGGTCTGATCCAAACTCTATCGCTACTCAGGTGAGTCCTGCGTCGTGCAGCTGAGCCATTCTGACGCTGCACAGTTCACGCAGGTAGGAGATCCATCGGCAGCGGCGAAAATAGGCTTACAAAGCATTTAGTACTACTACTCCACGTTCGACTCAAACAGATCCCAACTCCGCGGTCTCTACGTGAGCACACAAACATCACGCACTTTCTCCTGTCTGACCCCAGCCAGCGCGAGGGAAGCATGCTCACCTGGGAGAGCAACCAGATCTTGGGCGTGAACAGCATCCTCGAGAAGCTCGAGTCCCTGCCGTTCCAGAAAGTTGTGCACAAGACAGACACAATCGACGCACAGCCTTCATCTGCTTCTGTTGCTTCTCTCTTGGTCTTGGTCACTGGCCAGCTCATTGTCGACGACAACCAGAATCCTATTCCCTTCTCACAAGTATTCCAACTCATGCCAGAAGGCGGCTCTTACTACGTACAGAACGATGTCTTCCGGTGGGTGACAATGAGAAGCGCAGGACATTACACTCACAACCAGCAGTCTCGTCTACGGATAAACCTTATCAATTACATTTGCAAACGATACATACGCCCAGATTTTAATCTCATTCTAGCAATATGGACTGTTTCAACGCGAGTATAGCTATACTACTAGGCGCATTAGCACTCTTGCGTTGCACGGACTCGTAGCGAGTCACTGGTGCATCAGAGACGTCAACTTGGCATGGCGAACTTATCAGCCAGCAGAGGGATGGGTCGTTCTAGTCTGTTTGGAGACAGTGGACGGGAGAGAACCACTCTATATCGGTCCTTGCTCACGCTGACTTGCTTTCCACCTTCTGCGCCATCTTCTTCTTCAATATGTCCAGCGTCCCCTTTCTTGCCTTTATCAGACGCTCAGCTTTGCCGGTGTCCATGTTCTCGTACGACGCTGCCTTTCTCTCCATACCCAGCTGACCTTTGAGAGCTGATATGCTGTCATCAAGACCCTTGAGCGTCTCTATTGCCTCATTCAGTCCCTCTTTACGCTTCATCTCGTCGCACAGCTCTGTGCTGAGGTCTTTGATGTGCTGGAAGCGTACGGGTCCCAGCATAACGCCGCCATACCAACGACAGACTACGATGAGGGCGTCAATTGTCTGCCTGCAAGAGAAGACGGTAAGGGAATACACACGAAGCAATTGAGAGACCTACGACTGCTCTAGTGCCTCCAGTATCCGCTTGCCCGCCCACTTCTCTCCGTCGTCGTCATAGGCTGACTTGACGGTGAAGTCATCCTGATTGAGACCGCTCTTGCTTGTCTTCAAGCCGATAAATCTGTAAGCATAGATGGAGTGATCTGGAGGTGTGCTGTGGCTCTGCTTGATTTGGAATTTGGCTTGGGATATCTGTGATGTCAGTGGTGATTGTGCAAGAGGCGACTGCCTACTTCTTTCTCTGAGGTAACAGGGTATAGATAGGCAACGAACAAGCTCTTTCTGTCGAAAATCTCGCGTGATTGTAAGAACATGGATTAGTGATGATGGAGAGTGTACAAGGAGTAGTCTAGGAATAATTTACAGTAAGACGCAGTTCCTACGCTTCTTCACAAATTTGGTTAGCTTCCCCTTCATGGATTCCTTGAGCGCCTGGTCGAAGAGCTCGATGACGCCCTGCGACTTCTTGGCTGAGCACTCGACGTACTTGGCTGCACCGATCTCCTTCGATACAGCCAGTCCCTGCTCGTACGAGACGGGCTTGAGGCCCTGCATGCTCAGCATCCTCCTCGTCTCTGGATCCTGACGTAAGTCTATCTTTGTGCCCACCAGTATCCTTGGAACTCCGGAGCAGAAGTGAGACACTTCCGGGAACCACTGAGAGTGCTGCTGTTAGTGTGTATTGCGTATGTCCGCCCCACCCACTTTATCTTTGACGTTTTCGAGAGATGTTGGGTAATCGATAGAGAATACGATGAGAATGATGTCCGATTCCGGGTATGACAGCGGTCTCAGCCTGTCGTATTCCTCCTGTCCAGCCGTGTCCCACAGAGCCAGCTCCACGATCTTGCCGTCGAATGTTGGATACGAGACGTAGTTCTCGAATACAGTAGGCACGTATTCCTGTGCGCGCTGAGTGAGATGGTACAGTCTACAGTATCATGGTTACTCACCTCTGGAAATCTGTGCTCTGCGTACACTATCAACAAACAAGTCTGCCGCATTTGATCAGAATCAGACGCAGTCAGCACACGCAACGCACCTTTCCGCATCCACCGTCGCCGGTAACGACGAGCTTCTTCTTCACGTCAGGCTTTTTACCTGGTGGCAGAGTATTGTTCATTGGTGCGTGATTGTGTGAGGAAAGGGCTCAGTCTCGACGCGTTTACATATAAAATAGTAGTACAGTGATACAAAAACAAATACAGTCTAGCTCTCCAAGCGGCTGAGATCGCCTCTGAGGTTCTTTGCTCTCTCCAATTTCGATATCTGCGGCGGTAGTTTCTGTTTTGGGATGTGAGTAAATTACGCGTCCGAAAGCGTTACAAGACGCGTCACTCACGGCTAACAGATCATTGAGGTTGGCGTCAATCTCCTGGAAGCCATCCTTGTCGAATTCCGCGAGACGCTGGTCCACTTCCATTTCACCGCTTTCGTCTGGCTTATCTGAGGGTGCAGGTGGCTGCTTCCGCTTCAGCTGCCTGGCGAGCAGCTCCTCAAGCTCTAAGGGTACCACCTTCCTCTTCTCAGCCAGCCTGTTCTGCAGCTGCTCGATATCGCTGTCCAGTTCGGACATCTGCACCCGTAGCTTGTCGTCAAAGTGCTCATACTCAACGTCGTCCTGTAGATTGAGATCCGCGTGGTTCTGGCCATTGATTTTTATATTTGGGTGTATCAGGCTGAATGTTTTGTTGAAGTATGTATTGAGCAGCAGCTTCAGCGCGTCGTTATCGTCGTGGCTGCTGTCCACCTGCGACAGAAGCTCATTCCTGTAATATCCCTCTAAGAATTTCAGGTGCTCCTTGGACTCCAAATCGATTTTGGGATAGTTTGATTCCATACCCGTAGCTGATCGTTGCAGTGTGAGGAATGTGACGCGGCGGTATGGAGATTTATTCGAGATCGCAGCTTGTACAGCATCCACGATGAGACTCGCTTTGGTAATTACTGCATTGGTTGCTGTGGCTAGCGCTAAGATGGTTGGTGTTGCTTTGTTATCTCTGCGCCGCTAACAGCGCCAGGTAACGCGCAAGGAAGATCCAGTGCAAGAATATTTTGAGCAAGCTAATACCGGGGTCAGAAAGGGCACTGCAGGCGCCTTCAAAGGACTCACACAAGGCTTCACCCCTTCTTAATACCCAACGCCCATGGACACCAAACAGCTGGAACAGATCCAGCACGCGATAACGAATAAAATAAACAATTTCTATACAAATAATTTCAACTGCTACAACTCTGATCACCTCGACTTGTCTGTCCGCTTCGATCTCCTCCAGCTGTCTTACAACGATCTCCTGGCTCAGTACAATGACGACAAGAGCGCGTGGCTCGAGTTCAAGGCGTGGTGGCTAGAGAGGAAGCAGTCCAAAGTCAAATCCATCTCCTCCAACGACATCCACGCACTCCTTATCAACGGAGACACAGACGTCAGGGAGCCTTTCTCCGTCACCACAGAACAGCTTCATCTTGCTCAGAATCTCAGTAAACCGCTTAGACCGAGCAACAACTTTCTAAGCTCGCCTTCGTCTTCTACAACCGCTGCTTCTCCTTCGAGTTCTGCTACTGCATCTACCTCTGCTACACCAAACAAACGCAAAGAGGCTCTTTCGAAGCACTTTGCAAAGACGACGCCTAAGAAAGCTAAATGGGACTCTGATGACGAGCTCACACCGACGTCGATCAAGTATCGCGACTATCACAACAACACGCGGCTCAAATTCGATGGAGATGACTTGCGCAAGCTGAGGAGGAAGTCGGATACCACTGGTCAGTCTGATCCTTACAAGGTGCGTCTAAATTCTGTCACTACCACGCTTCATGCTAACTTTGCGTCAGAACAAAGGAAGCGGCAGATATGCAACATCGATACCCAAAAGCAATGAGAACGAATCGCTTAACAAGCTATACCCAGTCAACCCAGACCAGAACAAGGGTGTACAGTATAGATACAAGGAGACAGTGAGGAGTAAGGAGGAAAGGAAGCATATGATCGGTGGTGATTGTCTGTGTTGCAGAGACTTTTGGAACTCAGTCGGCGAGGACACTGCACAGGAGCACAGGAACAGGTCGTCAAAGCATAGATCGCATTGGCCACGCGCCAAGACACCACCCGGGTATTGGGATGTCGATTTCCCGTCTACGCAGAAGATAGCGCAGAACAAGCAAGAAGCGAGAGAAATGCATAAGCAGAAGAGGAATTGGGTTGCTGATGAGGCTAGCAAAGACGATGGCAAGCACAACAGAAGGAAGTCTGCATTGTGAAACTGTAATTGGTATCATTGATAGTGCGTTGTACATTAGTCTACGTCTACACCTTTTGTGCGCAAGTCGTCCTTGGCTTGGCTTATCTCCTTGAGCGGTGTTAGATAACGCAGCGATGCAGGCCATGCTCACTGTCAGTAGCTCGGTGTATGCTTGTGGACAGTCCTTGAAGGTGAAGAGACCGAAGCCAATGCTAGCTAGGGAGTAGCTGCCAAAGGATATCAATGCCCACCACGGTATCTGCTGGAGCGTTAGAGGAGTCACTGGAGCGATGCGACTAACGAATGGCAGGGTGATTTCCGCGGTTTGCTGGCTGACGAAGGGTGGGTGGATGTATTTGAACAATGCTAGGGCGTAAATAAAGGCCAGAACACCGCCGTAGCCGATAAATCTGTTTAATGCGGTCATTGAGGTGGTGGTCGAGGAACAAGGAAGGCGTGATAAGAGCAAGGCGAGTGTGTTTCTGTATTAGACAGGGATACGTTACAAAATGGATGTAAATGGTCATGTGAGTGAAACAGTTGATAATAAATAGTCGTTGGTCCTTCAGCGTGGACCGCCTCTGCCTCTTGGGCCACCCCTGCCGCCTCTGCCGCCTCTGGCTGGTCCTGAGCCTCTCATAGACTTTGCCCTCTCCTTGATTGCTTCCTTGCGCTTGTTGACCTTTGGCTTTGGTGCGTCGTCGACGAGGAGCGTATCCAGCGGGAGAGAGTCGGGGAGGATGAAGTATCTGATGTTGTTGCCTCTGATCGATATCGTGTCCAAATTCGTTGGTGGCAGATTCTTTGTGATGAGCTTGACGCTACGGAGGTGGGCATTCATGGAGGGATCGCAGTCTATGGGCGGGTCAGTAGAGGCACTAGCAGCTGCATCACGTATCACTCACTCATCATCGTTCCATGCACGATTGAGCCATTCTTCAACTCTATCGTGACTGATTCGTTGTTCAATTTCTGCAGGAAGCTGAGAGCTGCGTTAGTGGATATAATACAGCCAGCTACGACGCTCACCGCACTAATTTCATTTTTAAGCGAATGTGGTCGTCGTGAGCGTTCGAGTGATGGCTATATCTCGGACTACCATGTGTGTACGGCGACAATAAAATTAACTGCTGACGTGGATCAGGGCCACTGAAGCGAGCTCGTACGATTATCTTTTCAAAGTGAGTTGGCCGCACAGGCGTGTACGCAGCTAACTTTGTTACAGGTGGTTTTGATAGGAGGTGCGTGTCGCCGCTGCGTAGAGAATAATTGCTAAGCTGAGTAGACAGCGGAGTCGGCAAATCGTGCGTTCGCTGCTTATTACGCTCCCATCCCCGCTGACAAGAATAGCAATCGTATGTACAGCGCAACACTACAGCATTGGCTGACGCAGCGAGTGCAGTGCTGTCCAGGTTCACAAGAAACGAGTTCAACATGGACTCAAAATCGACCATTGGCGTCGAATTCGCGACGAGATCCTTACAAGTTGATAACAAGACGATAAAAGCTCAAATCTGGGATACGGGTGCGTCAATACACCGTCGCTGGCTCTCTATAACACCCAACAGCCGGCCAAGAACGCTACCGAGCAATTACCTCTGCCTATTACAGAGGCGCAGTCGGCGCTTTGTTAGTGTACGACATCAGCAAGCAGTCGAGCTTTGCCAACGTCGAGCGCTGGCTGAAGGAGCTCAAGGATCACGCTGACGCTAACATTGTCATTATGCTCGTCGGCAACAAATCTGACCTCAAACACCTCCGAGCTGTGCCAACAGCCGAGGCACAGTCATTCACGGAGGAGAAGTGTAGGCATTGAGAGCTGCTATGGACCAATCACCTGCTCACGCTGCCACAGCCAAATTGGAAGACGGCACGCAGTCCTCAAACCCAATCAGATTCATTGAGACATCCGCGCTGGATTCGACCAACGTCGAAAACGCGTTCCAAAACATACTGACAGACATCTACCAGCTCGTAGCTACAAAGGCGCTCGAAGGCGGCGACTCAATCAAGCCATCCAATGGCGAGACCATCACCGTAGCACCAACGTCAGACAACGACACCAAGAAGGGCGCTTGCTGCTAGATAAAGTCGTAATGTCGTAAAGTCGTTTCACTCTCTCTGTTTTGTATACCAATTCATCTGCTCATCTCGCTCATCTCGCTCATCCCCGTCTCTTAATCCACCACACCCAACTCGCTGCATGCTCGACAAGTTCACCTTGTATGAAACCAAGGCGAGCTTCATCATCGTTGGCAGCAACCAGTCCCAGGATTACTACAAGCTCATTAAATTATCCAAATCTCTCGACGTCGAGATACAAGACGACGATAACGTCTACACCCTCAAGGACGTCAACCAGCTGCTCAAGCTCATCGAGATCGAGTCGAACGGCGTAAGCAAGGTTCACAACTTCTACGGTGTCCTCGGTTTCATCAAATTCACAAAGTTCCCTTATCTCATCCTCGTCACGAAGAGGTCTCCCGTCTGTTTGCTCGGCGGGCACTACATCTACCATGTCGACGACACTCTCATGATTAACATGTCCCCAAAAAAGTCCTTCTTGGGCGGCAAATTAGAGTCTAAACTTCTCAACACCTTCAAACAAGTCGACCTCAGCAAGAACTTCTATTTCAGTTACTCGTATGACCTGACTTGCTCTCTACAGTCTAATTTATCCTCCACCTTGCCGTTCAACCTCAACAACTTCAATCATCGCTTCATGTGGAATCATCACTTGCTCACACCCATCTTCAAATCTCGCCGCTTGCCAAAATCGTCATGGATTCTACCACTCATACATGGCTTCGTCGACCAATCAAAACTCATCGTCTTTGGCAGAGTCATATACGTCACTCTCATAGCCAGACGATCTCGTCACTTTGCTGGTGCAAGGTACCTGAAAAGAGGCGCAAACGACTCTGGTGAAGTTGCCAACGAAGTCGAATCTGAGCAGATTGTTTCCGATACTCTGACAACTCCCTTTACATCAAAAAGCTCGAATTATCAAATCAATCCAAACTTCACTTCATTTTTACAGTACAGAGGTTCGATTCCTTTGTCTTGGAGTCAAGATCCTCAAATGGGCATTAAACCCATGATAAACAGTACGTTAATTGTCAGAACTCGATTCAGCGCTGACTAATGACTTTGATAGTTGCACCTGTCGACCCTTATTACAGAACAGCTGCAAAACACTTCAAGAACCTCTTTGAGCGCTATGGTGCGCAAGTATTTGTTCTCAACTTGGTCAAGTGCCGTGAACGGGTTCCCAGAGAATCGAAATTACTGCAAAGCTATGACGAATGCATTCAGCACCTAAACCAGTTCTTGGACGATGACAACAGGATTAGAGCCGTCTCATGGGATATGTCTAGAGCTTCTAAATCTAATCAAGATGTCATTGGCTTTTTGGAAACTTTCGCCGAGCATTCAATACAAAGCACTGGCTTCTATCAATCAAAGAACAACAATCGCCAGAGTGGAATCATTAGAACTAATTGTGTGGATTGCTTGGACCGCACTAATGCTGCACAATTCGTCATTGGCAAAGTTGCCTTCACATACCAACTGCACGCTCTTGGTATAATTGAAAAGCCAACTTTGGCACATGATACAGATGCTGTCAACATGTTGACCGAAATGTATCACGATCATGGAGATAGTATGTCGAGCAAATCTACTTTCTTTGACTTGCTGACGTTCTCTAGCTATTGCTCTCCAGTATGGTGGCAGTGCACTCGTAAACCGAGTCGAAACGTATCGCAAAATCAATCAGTGGAATAGGTGCGCTAATCAATCCAAATGTGTATGAAGCTGATCATATACAGCCATTCACGTGATGTCGTTGAGAACATCAAGAGATACTACGCAAATTCCCTGCTAGATGCTGACAAGCAAGCAGCAATAGACTTATTCCTTGGTCAAACATCGCATCCAACGTCTCTGGAATTTTCGTCAACATCGATTCCTACGAAGGAGTACTTCAAAGAAGGTGTTACTCAGAGCCTTGTAGACGACGACAGTAATCAAAGCCTTACAAAAGCCGAAGCACATCTTAATCACGATTACTGGCAGCATTTTTACAGACCACGATTATTCACATCTCTAGAAAGGCACTTCTCCACCAACATGAACAGTACGCTCAAGTATCTGCCTAGAAACCTCAAGAATAGGAAGAACATGTCACCTTTCCACACGGTAAAAACCCCACCAAGCACGCCAACAAGACCTTTCGCTCCAGTCAAGCGATGGATGAGCTTGCAAAGTATACCATCAACAAGGAGAAATAGCTCTATTGGCACCATTTCTGAAGTTGACTCTTTCGCTAATAACGAGGATGGGAAAGACTACGAATCTAGTATCGATGTTGAAGAGATGATAAAGGAACGCATGCAAGATCTAGGCATAGATCAGCTTGATCTATTAGATGCCGTAGAGCGCACTAATAACCCAGACGTAGGCAATAGTGAGGTCAACGTCTACCAGCAGTGAGTCAAACATTATAACATGACAAATTGACTAATATTACAAAGTTATGCAGATTATGATTACATGAATCATGAAAAGGATGCGTTGGATTCGTATCAAGATCAGTTCGACGACCAATTTTCACTTGAAGACGGTATTGAAGACTATTATCGACAATACTTGCTCTCTGTAGACAATTAATGTAAAGTATAGCTACTTGTTGTATACTATGATGTATTGATAGCTTCGTTGATGAGACTGTTAGCTTGACTCTCGAAAGTGCTTCTGGTAGGCTGGTGTTCCTTGACAAGCATCATGCGAGCCTTTCTGTATGAGTAAGATGGCTTTTCTCTATTAGCCAGTGTGTCCAGATGTCTAGCCTTCAAATCATCAATTTGTTGCTGCTTAATTGATTCGTCGCCGAATTTGTAATAAGAAGCACCTTTGTGACGTTGATCCTGGTCTTTTGTTGGATCGCGCACGTAGCCTTTATCAGCATAATGAGCTTTGAAGCGCTCAATTTCCTCTGGCGTTTGCTCGTAGACGTTCCAATCTGATCCCAGCTTGTCGCCGTAGATTACATCACTGAGTCTGATTAGCGAGGGATGCAAAGAGCCGCTCAGTCTCACCCTTTAACCCTGAAAGACCGCTGCGATAGCGGATTCATCATCTCTTTCTCCCTTCTAGTAATGGTTACCGTGCGACCAAGATCATCCTCAGCTTCAGTGAGCTCATCCTGTGCAAATGAAATGAGATGCAATCGTCGTCTACGTTGATACCTACAGCGTCGTTGTCGTCGGAATTATAGTCGGAGGAGTCTGACGAGTAATTATTCTCGAACTCCAACAAACTCCTCTCGTCAGCTGTCGGTTTGGCTTTGTTGGACTTGAGTGCGTTATACCGGTCAATTCCCTCTCTCATCTTCTGCTTGCGGGCTTCATCTTGAGCCTCCGTTAGAACGAAATCGTCGCCGCGACGACTCCTGATCCTATCCCGCCTCTCTTGCTTATCAAGCTCGTGCTTGTACGCGAAGACTTTGTTGGCTTTGACGAAATCATCTTTGGGACGATTTGAGGCTTTGGTATTTGTTGAGTCTTTAGGCTGGCTTGACTTCCTGATATTCAATTGTGACTGCAAGTATCCGAGGTTTTTGCTCATACGGTGGACGTTGACCGAAACGATGACGGCGGAAATGAAGGACTACTCGTTCGCGAAAAATTCTGACTTACTTAATACCAAGCTATCGCTCTACTTGTGTGTTACTGGCCCCTCTTCTGGCTACGCAATCTTATCATCGCAGAGACGAGATAGAGACAAGCCAATCATCGGAATGGTTGTGTCCGTACACGTCCCCAAGCAAGCAAGCTGACAGAGGCGTAGGTCTCAACACGAAATCACCGTCAAGTTGCAGCTCAGTGCTTCAAATAAGCCACTTATGCAACCGATATCGACTACCCATCGATCTGGCAGGACCGCAACAAGTGACCACAAGATCGCTCACAAGTAAGCATAGAAGCGTTTTGTCTGTCTTTCTGACATTTCAAAGGATAGATAAGCTCGTTACATTTCCCGTCTCGATTGCATCATTGCCTTTGGATACCGTGCTGATAGTACAGCTTTACACGAACGACTATCTTTTCGGGTCGGTCTTGCTTTCTCTATACAGTGATTACAAGTTGGTGCTAGCTGATCCGTTCACTTGACGCTCAATTCATCATACAGCACCTTGGTTGTGTCTCGTCAAAAGCTGTTGATCAAGCGACACAACGCTGCTCGTCGTAGCAGTAGTCCTGGCATGCCTTATCAGAAGCTTGAGAGTCTAGAGAGTGTAAGTCAAGTGACTCTGACTGTGAACATTTTTAATGAAGTCTACAGTTGGCTCAGAAGCTTAAATGTTCAGATTTAAAAAGTCTTAGCTGGTTAGACAATTTGACCCTCAACAACATACGCCAAGTACACAAAGTCAGTTGCCAGCCCTGCAACACTGTTATAATCTGACAAGAAGCCTTAGTCGACCATTGTCAATGACAATGACGTCTTCCTGCATCTTCAACTTCCTCAATTTGACTTTCCCATTGTTTATCACCAAGTAGTAAGACCCAAGCATTGTGTTTATGAGCGTTATCTGATATTGCACAGGAAAACACTATATCATCTCGAATCGAAGACAACGCACAGCGAATAAATCAGATGATTCAGGCCGAGACCTCGAACAATAGCAACCTTGCTGTTTCTGAGCCCTTGGCACTAGCAATTGTCGACCCTGATAGTGACCGTGAAAATTCCGTCGAAGGAAAGTACCGCAGACTGGTACGCTCGCATCGTTCAGGACTTCTCGACAGAGAGCTCAAACCCAATCCAAAGACGCGTGATGGCTTGAAAGTGAGTTAGTTTCTCGCCATCTTTGTCACTAACATGAGTGGGAAGGTACTATTGAATTATCCACCAACCAAAGAGCTTTCCGCCTCCGAAAAAAATTTGGTCTGGAAATTCAGATTCTATTTGGCGAGAGACAAAAGAGCTCTTACTAAATTTTTGAAAAGTGTCACATGGACGGACGCTTCAGAAGTACACCAGGCAGTCAACATACTTCTGCCGCTCTGGGCTGAACCTGACACGGAGGATGCTCTTGAATTGCTTGGTCCGACTTTTGTTCATCCCAAAGTTAGATCATATGGTGTGAAACTTTTGTCGAGAGCTGATGATGAAGAACTTTTGCTTTACTTGCTGCAGTTAGTCCAAGCAATAAAGTTCGAGACGTCGAGGTTCAAGAACTCGCATAGCAACAAGAGTTCCTACAATAACTCCGGTCTGGTAGACTTGCTCATTGAAAGAGCTGTAAGAAACGATGAGCTTGGCAATAATTTTTATTGGTATTTGATGGTAGAGTGTCCTGGATCGCGCTACGAAAGGCTGTATGCTAGGGTTGCTCATTTATACAACCAGTCGCTAGTACAAACTTCAAATGGCAAAGAAAGGAGAGCGACAATCGCTAAACAGGCACAGCTAGTCGAAGATCTGGGTGGCATCGCGAAGATGCTCCGGCTATCGAAAGACCCCCGGCCCCGGAAGATCGAAATCCTTAGAAGCATAATCACAGATTCTAGAAAAAGTCTAGCTAAGCTTCCTCTTCCCTTGCCCTTACCTGTTGACGCGCGCATCTTTGTTTATGGGATCGACGCTGAGCGGTCCTCAGTATTCAAGTCAAATCTCTTTCCAATGCTCCTGTATTTCCAGGGTAATAATGGAACTCGCGTAGATGATTTCCCTATAATTTTCAAGGATGGAGATGATCTTAGGCAGGACCAGCTAGTCGTACAACTATTCACACTAATGGATAGATTGCTACGCAAGGAAAATCTTGACCTTCGACTCAAATTATTTAAGGTTTTAGCAACAAGCGCTACTGCGGGAATGGTGCAGTACCTTCCAAACAAAACCTTATCAACGGCTGTAAACGATCATGGCAGTCTTCTTGCTTACCTAAGGAGTAATTATCCGAACGAGTCAAGCGTGATGACTTACGGTGTTGAGCCCATGGTACTAGACAACTTTGTCAGGAGTTGTGGTGGGTTAAAGTTGGCTTTCTAAAATTTTACTCAAGCTATTTCAACAGCTGGGTACTGCGTCATGACGTTTTTGCTTGGTGTTGGTGACCGGCATTTAGACAATTTGCTGGTTTGTCCAGATGGACACTTTTTCCATGGTGAGGCGATTTCATCGTTCATATAATCTGACAGAGTGTCAAAGTTGACTTTGGATACATACTCGGCAGAGATCCTAAGCCGTTTCCTCCTTTACTGAAGATCAGTAAAGAAATGGTTGACGGTATGGGAG